>JBBPLE010000164.1:0-59183 GCA_038089675.1 Boletales sp. KT-2023b
AGTACCTGGCTTGTTTCGTCCTTGGCCTGCTTGTCATGCCGGATAGGCTTGACGCTGATTCGTCCGGCTGAAAAAGTATGACTAAGTTTGGAAAAGCACCGTTAACCGGAGTGTCAAATTCCTGATGTAGTCTGGGAACCAGCGCGAACCACAAATCAACCAGGTTGGGCGCAAGTTGCCGAAAAGACTCGTTGTATACACTGCATTGTCTGTAAATCGGTGATAGTCCAGAAACCGATTCAGTCCGATATATTTAACGGAATATTATTAGTCTACTTTATGGTCAGTTCATTATCTTCGTTGTCAATGCGTTTTCCCGCCACGTGATGGAGCTTACATGTTTGTTTGCACAAATCAACGCCACTGATCAGATTGAATAAGTCGGGGCACCTGCTTCCCATAGCGGTGTGTCCCTTCGGATTGAAGTTTGGAAAGAGTCTGGACCCAAACGTTATGCGTGAGCCTGCACATCTCCATTTCAGCGGTTGTTTCGCCGTACCCGGCCCCATTGCAAAACGTAACTCAATTTAACAAAAAGTTCGCAGGAACACTCAAGCTGTCTCTTTCAAGCTTGTGTCACTTCAAAGATATTCCTTATGGTACGTGTATCATATGATGTTTACATGCACTTGCACGTTTTCTTATCGATCAAAAGACCATGCTTGTTTAGGATGTTGCCAACTTTATTTGCCAACCATATAAATATGCAGTATAATTTTGGAATGATTTCGGCCTCTCACTTGTCCCACGCATGTATTCGAGGCATACCCCAGGGAGCATGTATCTGATTGATTCAATCACTGACCCCGCCCGCAGGCAACTACCCCGCTAGAGGATGCCCGCGTTTTTCCCCGCCGCTCGGAACCGTTCACTGTAACCACTACGACGGGTGACAGGCAGTTTGCAAACGGTACGGATCATGTTGAGTGTTTCCTCTTTTGAAAGACCTTGGTGTTGCTAAGTACGCGGTAATCTCGAACCGCGCGATGACTGATGGATAACGAACAGCACTACAGATATCACAACATTGGCACTGCCTGTGCTGCAGTGGTGCTAATAACCAGAATCCATGATCCACAACTCCGTACGTACGTGATGAGCCCGAAAGCAAGTCTCCGAAGTCGGGGTGTGTAGGTCGAGCCTTCGTTTTCTCCCATTAGTTCTTGTGCTCCGTCACTGGCAAGCGTAGTTATACAAGTAATCGCGGTTTTCCCCATCCAATCTTTTTTTACCTCGGATGAATCGCACAATATCGACGTGCACAGGTAGCGGAGCGCCGATTCCGCGGTCGAGGCGGAATTACTCGTCATTCGTATGACTCGACCAATTAATTCCTGGACAAAGTCCGACACCCCAAGGCGCTAGTGCTCTTCCTATCATTTCGAACATGGATGCTGACGACCTGGAAGCGCACAGCTATCCCAAAGGACCAAGAAACACCGTAAACAGGCTGAAGAACCGAGGTGAGAACTTTTATACCTTGTTTGCAATCTAGTAGTGATCTCTATATCAAAATTCAACCGTCATGGTGGTGTGCGCAACATAGCGGCGTACGACTACGAGACCGTGCATGACATCGTCAACGCTGCGTCCGTCGTGCATGTCTCTTTCCTCCCATCCCCGTCCTCTGGCAACTATGATGATGCAGACCCCCAAGGGCGCATGCCAATCATACTTCCCATGATCGGCAAGATCGGCGTCCATTCCAAAGGTAGCGACGATGCACCAGTGTGTTATCTGCATGGTGAGTATGCCACTCAACACTGTGTACTAGCCTCGACTGCTGATTGCCTTGAACTCAGGTCATGCATCTAGTCGCCTCATGAAAATCCCACCCACCTCTTCTGATTTCGAATCAGATGGGCTTCCCATGTGCATCGCGGCAACCCATGTTGACGGTCTTGTATTGGCTCTCAGCCCTTTTTCGCACAGCTACAACTACCGTTCAGCTGTGCTGCAGGGTACTGCCACCGTCGTCTTGGACGTCGAAGAGAAACTGTGGGCGATGACCCTCCTCACCAATGGTGTCTTGCCACACCGATGGGAAACCTCCCGGAACCCACCCACAAGTGCAGAGATGCAGAGCACGCGGATACTCAAAGTGCGCATTTTGACCGCAAGCGCCAAGATAAGAGCAGATGGGCCACACGATGAGCGCTTTGACGTACAGGACGCAGAGCTTGTCAAAAGGGTTTGGACAGGCGTAGTGCCAGTATGTCAAGCGCCATTTGATGATCTCTATGAGGACACAAGTTTCTGTTTTCAGGTATTTGAGGGATTCGGGGAGCCTGTACCAAGCACGTACAATGGCGCACCAACCGTACCGGAAGACATTCGGGGGTACTTGAAACAGGAAAATGTGAGAAGGAAGAACGACGCCATCCGTGCTGCAAAGGGTGATGTTCACACCGTCGTCAAGTAGAGCCTGTAGACACATGCTGTATTCTCATGAAAAACGAGGAACCTTCCCCAATGGTCACAAGCTCGGATGAACATTGTTTTGGTAGTAGCATCATATTAGCAGAATGGGTATGGAGTACCTAACCCCATGAGGATTTTCCGACAGATCCCTGCATAGGATGTTGTAAAATATAAATCCCGCGATGGAATACTGAATAACCCAACTTGTCATACACGTGGAGTCACTGCCTGTGCACCCATTTTCATTCGCAGTTAGTTAGCACGAGCCATCAAACACGGAACGACTTCCCGGATATTAAGTCCGATGAATTGATGTCCACCGACTGTGGACTGAACGTCGTTAGGACTACATGTTCCGAGTTTCAAGGAAGATGAGAAACGATGGATGGCAGACTCCGGCTGCAGACGTTCGATCGCAGAGAATTTCAGCATGTCGGCAACTCAGGGTCGTTGCTGCAGCTGCAGACACGTTACGCTGGTCAATAGCGGCAGCGACTAGAAGCCAGGCGATTCTAATTAGTGGTCACAATTATGAGCAACCCGATAGCCAACGGTCACGGTAATGGCAGGAGCCTTGCTTGAGCCAAATGGTGTGGGAACTTCAGACTCGGATAACTACGACCGTTGAATGCAAGTGCACGAAGCTTGAAGCTTGAAGTTCCATGGTGGACCAGGTCCGTTTCCTGATGCCGCAGGTATGAAAGTGACACGCCATACGTCTAAGGTTTTCTGGTATGTACTATTCACTCAGGACGCCTGTATTGAGGGCGGAAAGTCTTGTACTCCGTTTATCTTGCCCGACTCTTACCCTCTACGAATGTGCTCCACTCAGGCTCTCGTTGCGACGGCGACCATCATCTGTAAGCGTAGGCTGTTCAAGTTTTGGTCGCAGCGGCGCCTTACCCTGGTGGGCAAACAGCTGGAATAGCCATTAATTCCACGAAGAAAAAAACGCTCACCTCGTCAACGTTAATAACAGCGTTAATTTTTCTGCAATTCCCTCCCATGTCAGATCGTTCAATGACTTGGAGTACGTCTTCCCGCGGTTAGTAAAGTTGCTCGCGGCTCGATCGACCATCACGAAAACCTCACAGAGAGAGACATATTTCTGCGTGGAAAATATTGCAGAACGCCAAAAATAATGTACTGTTTATTCAGTCCAGATATTTCCCGCACGGCGAAATTGGGATCAGCACGCCTCCCTAAGAATTTGAAGGTTGGCGTTCATCCCACTCATGATACATGCATCTTGAACCCTCTTGCAGTGGTTTTCGACACCACACACAGGTAGGGTTTGGTGCAAGGGCATACGTTGTTGCCGAATGCCGTGCCAGCGACTTTGTGGTTTGACCTGCAGCTACCACGCTACGTAGGATCCTGGGATGTCGTCTTTTCAAGACGGAAACCTACGCGGCACGGCGGTCAAGGTCCATGAAGAGACTGTCCATCGGTGATTTCGTAGTATGTTCAATATACCTTTGGAACGAGGTCACGTCTGAAGATCAGTTAGCTTCCCGAGCAGACGTTCCGCGCTGTAATCAGCTATTTTCCAGTATTACCAGCGCCTGTTGTTTACGCCGGATGGCGTGATAGGATGTGCTTCCCGTTCGGATTGGCCTTGCGAGCACCTCTCATTCTCCAGCTTCAGGACAGATCACCAGTGCCGTTTTTCTTTTTTCTTTCAAGTTTGCGGACGAGGATGCCGAAGTGTGCCTTGATGGAGCACACGCGGTGCTGTACGTACATGCGGAGCCATCGTTCACTCTGACCTTGCTTCGCATTCAGACATGATTGGTTGAACTGCCTCACAATTACATTGCGGCGTCCGTCATTTTCCAGGTCAATGGTGCTTTGGTCAGTGCAGCCCCTCGACTTGACAGATGGAAAGCTGGTAATGTAAACTATCTTATTGGAGAGATAAAGCCAACATTGACCTCGAGGCAATCCTGTTTTTTACACTGATATCAGCTAGTTCATCGGAATCTGAAGAATGTGCATTTGTTGCACATAGGGAACGAGGATGACGATGACAACCTCGGCTTACTCACAATGTTTAGGCCCTGTACAGCATGTGTTTGTTAACGATAACAGCCTGTTTTGATTGGCTTCCGCGTTTCGGCTACCTGCTTGAACTTCGGCTGTTATCGTTAACAGACGTGTGTTGTACAGGCTCTTATGAAGTCCGGGCGATCGATATATAATGTTATTCACACTCTCTATTTTCCAGATAGACACCTAATATGAACAAGAGAGACAGGCTTCGTTCACTTGAGATGACCACTGAGGCTCCCACTGTGAAACACGAGAAAGAGAACCTTCAACTCCATCGGTCTCGCTGGTAGCACTCGAAGCAGCGGTACAAAAGATGTCTTCGGCACTCGCCTTACAGCTTTTCCACAGCTGCTACAAATACTACCAACGATGACAATGCCAGCAAGAGGTCTAATCTACACTACAGAAGCAGCCATCAGTACTAGTGCAAACAAAGCCCAGACGAGGTGAGTGACTCACTAGAGTTCGCAAGCCTTGGCATCTTCTTTTAAGAACTAGTTTATACTTGTCAGCCAAGGAACAAAAGACAGTACGAGACACCTGACCGCTCACCATCATCACGTGTTGGTTGTCCCATCGTCCCCTCTCCGAGTCCAGAAAGCCACAGATCAAGAGGCAGGTAAACGATAGCATCTCCTTGGCACACTGCGTCTTCGCCTGTCGCGCCTTCCGGTCACTGCTTCGTATCTGCATCCAGACCATGCTCAGGATACGCTACTTCCCATTCACCAACACAACCACGTCAGACCACAATAGAAATATATCATCTCGCGCAACGTACCGGCGGCAGTACCAACCCCACTTGCAACTATGAATGAACCTATGACTGCCAACAAGATCAGCTGCACGCGCGTCAGAGACGTCGAACATCTGCTTACAGAACGACCATTCACCCTGTTCGCATTCCGTGGGGGAGTATGTTGAACCTGAAAGCAATGACATTTTCTCGCCGTCGATATGCATTTGGGGTTCGACTCTCGTGATAAATCGGGACGGTATTGGTATCTGGAGGGGACCCATGCCATACACGGTGGGGGGTGCATATCTCTGGTGGGAGAAACACAGACACGATGAAAGAGCGGAGGACGAGCGTCGAGGAAAAAGAGAGAGAAAGAGAGAGGAGAGACCAACGACTGGTCTATTTATACCCCCCAAGGTTGCTTCAAGTTCCGAAATTGACATGTTGGAATGTAAATACTAATCCTTATTGACGCACCTTTCTTGGGCCCATCTGCATACGCGCGATCGAAACGAGGGCGTCCATTGTCAGTGCATCGGCAAAAAGTCTAACTCGCACCACCTTCAGTGTACTTCGGACAAAGTCCTACTGAATCACTGGCACGCGCGCACTCGTCTTCCAGGACCTTGCCAGACTCAACTCACCCCTCAAACACAGGAACTCGCCGACCTTGAAGTTGAGCGTAACGTGACTAGCTTCGTATCTCGTACTGGCCAGACTATGAACGCATCTTCCATTCCCGGGCCCCGTCCATCCAACAAGTCCGAAACGTGGAATACCGAGCCCAGGCCAGTGGCAGCCACGTGCGAGCATTCGTCAAGGCGCTCTCGATGATCAAGGTCGACACCACGCAGGCCTCCAGGAAAACGCCAAAAATCGCATCGGTGAATTCGACATTGCCTACCTTGACTCTGAGTGAGCACAGCTGGGAGGTGTGTTCGAGTCACGTATCGTTGACCCTGGAGCCCTGATCATCCAACTCGATTCAACGGCCGTCAGAGTCTATACAAACGGTGCGCCCGGAGGTTACAGTCTTCGGAAGGGTCTGAACTACAGGTGCATACATTACACCTGGATGCCCCGTTAGACGCCTCCGCTTCCATGTTGTGCGCTGGGCTGCTTGCTTTTGCACCCCCCGCTCGCGAGGTAATCTCCGTTACGAGCTTTCCTCGTGGTGACTCGGAGGAAGAGCTCATGCGCGATACCGAACGCAGCTTGCTCACCCACGATCTTGTTTCGCGCCGGAAAGACCTTCGGTCTTTCGTCCACTACATCGCACTGAGTCCCAGCATCTATCTTTCCCCGTCTCGCTCAACACCAGAGCAGAAGTTCCAATGGACGGACGCCACGCGGATCGTCATGTTCTCACAGGTTGGTCATCGCACATAAAAAACAACGGTTGGCAGTAGGATTAATCATGTCGGCATACGATTTGTAGATGGTAAAACGTTAGGGCAATAAGAAATCATGTCGAGAATGCAACGGAGTAAGAGGCGGACGCGAGGAACTGAGCAAAGAGGAAAAAAAATGTCTGCGTGCGATGAAGAGATGAGTGAGAATATAATAGGATGAAGTTGGAGTGAACAGGGGGGATTTCCTAAAAAAGTCAAGCATCATGCAAAAGAGAAGAGAACCGAGTAGTAACAGTAGTAGAAAACCCCGACCGTCCGTGATAACACGGGGTATCCAAATCCGCGCGAAACAAGACGTCGTCGAGAGGCATCATGCGTTATGGCGGCACACGTGGGTCATGAAAGGTGCCAAGCCGTGCCAGGTCTATCCACCATCGTCGTGTCCGCCCAGCTCACGGGGACCGGCTCGCCCGAATCAGACGTCCCTGCGATCGTCGCTGGCGCCGTGATAAACGATTGCGCCGCGGTGCTCAGATCCGGTCGACTCCCAGCCTGCCTCGGCGACGGAATCGCGAGTCCTGTCCTCTCCGCTTCACGCTCGGGTGACCGCGACGCCTGACGAGCCGTCCACCGCGACGTCGTCGTCTCCGACGGCGCCAACACGGACAGGTTCGATGCGTTGGGGCGCGAACCCTGCGACGACGCGCTGCGCGTCATCGGCGGTACCATCGGCTGCCCAAACGTATAATTCTCCTGACTGCTCCCCGCCTGCGACGCACCCGAACGCGAGCGCGAATCCGACGTGTCCACGCCGTCTTCCTCGAGCCGTGCCACCGACGAATTGGCGCGGGCGCGGATCGCCTGCACGAGCTCGACTGACGAGTGCGAGGCGTTGCCCAGGGTCTGGATGAGCGACTGCGTGCGCGAACGCACCGCGGACCCGGCTCTGGAGCGCGATGACACCGAGTTGGAGCGCGAGTGCGACGAGGTGGATTGATCGCTGCGGCGTCCGCGGCGACGGCGACTGCTGACGTTGGACGAACGTGGACTGCGCTGCGGCACGCCTAGCAGACCTACGCTGTCTTCACCTTCGGCTGCCTCGTGGGGGCCCTCGGGTTCGGGCTGTTCCATCATCTGCATCTCTTCCTCCGCATCCTCGACCTCTTCGTCGTCGACTTCGCTGAGGAAGGACTCATAGCCGGCTGGGATGTGGTCGGTGCCTTCGCTGTCTGTACGGATTCGGGGAGGGATGCCCCGCCCAGGGAATATGACAGGCGACGGCGACGACGGGAAGGCGGGCATCGTGCCCGCGCGGGAACGACCTCGGCCCGGTTGAGGATGGCGGGGTGGCATTGGAATGGGACTACCAAACCCGGACGTAGGGCTCGACATCACCGAACTGCTGATCGCTTGCGACATGGGCGACTCCGATGTCTCGCGATTTCCGGTGGACTGTGTAGATTTCGAATAGGCAGAGCGCGAATTGGACGAAGGTGAGGTCTCCGAATGAGGGGTTGAATGTGTCATCGCACTGGAAGACGTGGATGCACCACGGGCATGTGGACGACGGAATTGGAAGGGATAGCGAGACGTGACGGGCTGCCCAAGACTGGACATGGAACCAGAGGTGCGTGGGTGTGCCTCACTACTCTCCTCTGCCTCCTCCTCCTCCTCCTCTTCCTCCTCCTCCTCCTCCTCCTCTTCCTCCTCCTCCGCTTCAACGTCTTCCTCCTTCTCTTCTTCCTCCGTTTGCCCAGGTTCCGTAGATTGCCGACGAGAGCCGCTCGAAACCGGAGACCTGCGCTTCTCCTTGCGCGAACCAGGGGAAGGTGGAAACGGTATCTGATCCTTGGACGACACTTGCGCGCCGTACCCCGCGAACGGATACGGTAACTTGGCCAACGGTCCCGAAGGACCCGCGATCTCCCGATCCTTGGAGGATCGTTTGACGACCTTGGGAATGATACCGGACAAGTCAGGCGGTGGCGACGGCACGACGCCCACCTCGTCGCCCATCCGCGGACGCGCAAACAAGTCTTCCGAGAGTTGCCCCCGGCGCGCAGGCACGGGCACAGCGGGCAAGCCCACGGCCGCCAACACTTGCTCGACTTCAAACGCCGGCACTGTAGAGACGCCAGGTAATCCTGCACCTTCCGCTTCTTCTTTTTTGGCTACGACCGTGCTCCACCGCGTGGGCGGCTTCACCGTAAGACAGAAATCGAACGCTTCTTGGATACGCAACAGCGTGCATGTCCGCCAGCTCCAAGGAAGCGCGTCCGCGTCAGCGCCGTCGCTGTACATCGACAAGGTCTTTTCATGTTCTTCTTCCTCCCATCTGTAGCGGGGACCACAGATACCCGCACAGCCTTGACCGCTCAAGATCCATAGGCCAATCCTGTGCAAGACGTCAGCGAAGTTTACCTCGAGGTGAGAAAAAGATATACCAGCTGAAAAGAAGGACGAGCGTCCGCCATGCTGTCCACGCAGCATTGGCAAACAGAACGCCGCGGGCGTAATCCGACAACGTGCCATCAGACGCGCGGAAGAAGGTCGTATCTCGACCATTTAAGCCAGCTCCGATCAGACCGACGTATTCTGGGTTCGGAGATGAAAAGGACAAGAGTAGGGCGACGCAGAGACCCGCTCGAGGTAAGAGGAGAGCGACGGTGGGCAAGTTCTGTGAGTAAAACCAAAACGTTTCGGCGAAACCATCGCGGAGGCCGCCGTTTTCTCCAAAGAAGGCCGAGTAGCGGATGTATTGCATGAAGCAAAAGTTGGTATAGGACGTCATGGAGGTTAGACTGAATGCAGAAGAGGAAAGGTAGAGTGGAGTGATGTGCGGTCGCTCTGCAACGGTCTTTGGTTTGGACACGCTTTCCGAGAACAAAAACGGGGGCCACTCACTGACTCGCCATCGACGGTAGAAGGAGTAAACAAGCTCATAAAGGACAAATACCATCGTGATCCAAACCAACCAACAAGCTATATAAGCCGTCGCGCCGAGTGCCCAATTCTTTCCAGATCCTGACACGCCAGGTGCTGTCGGGTTGGGGTGCTCTGCGACCCTGTAAAACGCGGTGAGCAGATCAGCAGCGTAAAAATGAAATGGGCACGCACTGTAACAGAATAAATACAGCGTTGAAATCAAAAAAGGTTTGCAGAGGAATGTGGTAAAACGTGAAAAGAGGAAATAAGTAAAAGTAGAGTTTAGCCAAGAGCGTGGGGTTTCGCAAGAGTTCGGGATGGAGGCCATTTGAACGGAACTTGGGACGAAGAGCGCGGTCCTGTGCGTGGATCGCGGTAGAGACCAAGGTCGGACTCAACCCAGCCGTCGTCGCACGAGACCAGACGCGAGGACGAAGAGGGTTGCTAAACCGCGCTTGTTCTGTTATCTCGCGAGGATCCCGGCCAGGCTGGGTGGCATCCTGAAGGCTGACGACACGAACCGAGCGTGGAGTCGGCTTGCGACCAACATTGAATGGCTCGATGGGGGAAAGCCCTGGCGTATGGATGCCATTGGAGGAGTGTACAGTGGAGCCTGGGTCTGGTGGGGGAGGACGTTTGGGGAGCCAGGAAGGATAGCCTTCGGAACCTTCGGAGACCCTGGGGTGGGTGGATGAAGAGGGTTGTTCGGAGAGTTCGCCGCGCTGGTCAGACGGACCAAGCGACGCGCTCTTGGGGGATTCGGAGGAACTACTGGGCTGAAGTCGTGACATCTCGTTAATGAAATGGACTTGACATGCAAAGAAACAGTAAAATAAGCGAGCTCGTGAAGGCGTGGAGAGCGTCGGTGTCGCGTTGAGATGAATGAGAATTTTTTTGCGTGTTAGAATAGAGATTAAGAGCGCCGGTAAAGAAGATAAAGGAAGAGTGAAACAAGAATAGAGAGCCTCGTGTAGCACGATCGGTAGCCTCGTGTCTCTGACTTTCCGCAAGTGAACAGCAGAAAGATGAAGCAGGGAAAGGAAGGAGAACCGGGCGCGAACAAGAAATCAACACGCGACAGCCCTGAAAAAGCTCAACCCCCTGGGATCCAAAAAAGGAAAGAACACATGAACTGATTCCGCTTACCATCAACGCCAACATCATGGTTACGATAAAGTCCTGGAGAACAAAAAAGAGAATGTCAGTAACGAGCAGACGTGGGGTGTGCAAGTCAAACACAAAGAGCAGCTACCTGCGCTGCAGAGGTGAAAATAAAGAACGGTGGTGGTTGACGACGACGATGATGGTGGGAGGTTCACAAAAAAATCATAAAAAAAAAGAAGAACGTCCCTGTGTGACTCGCTAGCAAGCGTTGCTAAGCATTCACAACATACTTTGGAGGGAAAGAAGAAAACAAAAAGTCTCATTCATTCATACAGTGACGATCCAACCTTGTTCACTCCGTCGTCACGCGTCCCGCGGAGTAAAATGAAGGACATCGGACCCCTCTCCATAAACAGCATCCCAGTCGAACCCGCTCTGTTGATTCTCCTTACCAAATGCCTCCAGAAGCCTCGCAGCTTCTTCTGTTCCGTTCACGACAGCCCGTGCGTCCTCGCGTGTCTTGCCCTTGGCGCCCTGCCCATAGATACATGATTCATCGGCCGACAGGAACGTTCCAATATGTCGGAACGTCAAGCTGATCCGCTCCCCGTTCATGAACTGCTCTTCGGGGGACTTGAGCTCTATTGGACGCTTGTCGTGGTTGATCGCGTGCAGCCACCTGGCGTTGGTCTCGAGTCCCAATACGAACATCGAGTTGTGGGGCAATGGAATCTTCTGCGATGGCCGAGGTGTACCGCTTTGCCCTGCGATGTCTCGCTTCGTGCGCAGGGTCATGACGCGCTGTGCGCCGAGGCTCACGTTGACGACCTTGGACCCACGGACGACGTCGATCGTCTTATCCGAGTGCTCAGAGATGTAATCTGCCCCACTGCGATAATGCTGAATCAGGACATGGTTCGCCGGGTGATCGAGCACCTGTTGCACATGTGCCCGAATTAACGCGACCGTTGGGGAAAACGGGCGCAGTGCGGGCGACTCGTCGGCAGGATGCCGGTATATGGGAAAACTGTTGAGAAAAAGAAAAAGAGATTAGAACAGATGCCATGATCGGCCATAATGAGCCATTCATCTCGTCTGATTTCGGCTCACCTTCCATCCGCCGCAACGTCCCCCTCTACGGCCACTAATCGAGGCACCTCGCCACCTGCAGCATGATGAGCGTACGCTGGCAATGTGTAAGCGCTGAAAACACACCTCGATGGTACATGACGTTCCATGCGACCTCTTGTCTCATGTTCTCAAAAGCAACCTCGGCCAGATCCGGCGGGAGAATGTCGAGGACGAGTGCAGAATCGCCCTCGCCGATGCGATCGCCCACTCCGAGGCTCGGCGGCGGGGCATGGCGTGGCCTGTGTGGATCGAACGAGATCAATAAACCGAGATACGAGATACCGCCGCCGCGAGGTGTGCGCACATGATATGTATTAGTGGGAAATTTGGGACCCGGCGGGGTCGGATGGTTCGTCGAAACTATTCAGCACGCCGTCCAACTGAGGCCGTTGGGAGCGTGGACACGTTGCGCTGATGATGGGAAATCCGGGCCGCGTGTTCTGATATTCGGGGTTGTGAGTCAAACTCTATCTGTCTCACCGACCTTGGGGTTGTGTTCACACCTACGACACACTTGGGCGTGGCGTGTCGGTGACAAAAGACGTTCACGCCAGGCCTGAACGCGCTAGGACTTGAAAAGCGTACACGAGGACCTCTTTCGAGGTTAGATTGATCTTGCTAATCACAAGTGCCGTATCGCCACACCCTGATCATGATGGGCCTCGAGGACGCAACGTGTATCACCCATCCTCTGACACCCCGGTGCCACGTTTCCAGGGCTTCCAGAAGCTTGACGAAACTATCGGGCATCATTTCGCGCCCATTGCACTAGTATTCGACGACAACAAGGCAGGCCCGAGCACGAATCAAATGATGAAACTTAACTCGGATCCGCCTTGAAGTCGAGAGCCTATATCATCACGGATGATGCCTTGGCAGAGAAACAACATCAAACCTACCATCTCTTCCGCCAATCCACAGAGAGGCTCGCCCCCCATGGCGTTGACTTTTTGAATCCACCCTCGAGTCAGTCCGCCGTCTCGATGACCGTATCACCGCCCAGAGTCACTGGCACAGGCTGGCACAAACGAGGGTGCGTTTCTGTCAACTAAGTCTAAAGCACGCACACACGTAGACGTTGCCCCCATTACAGTACGCGAGCACCTGCGCGGATTGGCTCAGATGATGCAGAAGGTGTGAGCACCCATCGGTCGTCCCTTTTATGCTGTAAGAATGAATTGATTAAACCGAACAGGAGGTTTGGTTCGCCATTGGTCCTGATGGAGTCGTGGTATCCACTATCCATCATCAACTCGCCCGCAAATTCATATACCCGGGATCGATGACGCTCGCCTGCAAGGTCTGGAGTCACAACCCCGACCCCCGTACTACCATGCAAAGATGCGTGTGCCAAGACTGGGTACTTGGCCGCTCGTATCAGTGAGCACAGACAATCTCCAAACTTTTTGACAGCGCCTTCGCCAAGTGACAAGAACAAGCGCCCTGCAGACCATCGTTGGGCCCCGCTGGAGGCACCTGCAGAACAATCGCACTACCGGCGGAGATGTTGCCGGCCACCTCATCTCCAACACCCACAACGTGCGTCGTGCCATCGTATGCCCGCACTGATCACCACCGTCGATCGCGATCGCCAAGCGTCGCTCTCCAACTAAAACGCCCTAGGCTCTGCGGCACGAACGCGGGCGTCGTCTGTACGTGATGTGCTTTCATATGCCGCGTCCACCCGCGCCGCACTGGGACCTGTAAACACCATGGCGACCCAAGTCGCCATCACCCGATATGAAATTGCGACCGCTCGAAATGAACGTGAGGTGGAATGGAATGTGCGTCCGTTCGGTCACCACGATGGCTGCATGACGACCCACATGACTAGCGACTACTGCAGTGACTCGCGTCGACAGCACTCGAACAGTCGCTCGGATGCCCTGGAGCCCTGGAGCCCTTGGCGCGCGAGTGGAGATGAATCGACGACGCGCGTCAAGTGGGCAACGTGGACCGTGACGTCTCGATGCCGGGTGCCCGCTGGATGGGCGGCGTGCAATGATGGCGGTGCGGTTCCCCGAACGTTCCTTTCAATTTCCTAAGGGGGAGCGGAGTAGGTGCCAAGGACCAAGCTTCCAAGACTCACGCCTGTGAGCGTTCCTGGGAGGATTACAAGACCATTTGATGGTGACAGCGCGTACCTTTCGAGAGGGGAGTCGTCTTGACGTTCTACTAGACCCTCCTGCTCCCCCGTTTTTTTAAAGTTGAGGACCGTACTTACCTGTATGTAGTGGTTGATTTACTTACATAGAAAGAACATCATTACAATTGATGGGCGCCTCGCTCTGACCTTCAGAATTCCACTAAAGGCAACACTGCCTTTAGCGTTCAGACTCGGATGCGACCATGCTCGGAGTAGGATGTGTGGAACGTCCATTAACAGGCAATCCATTTGGATATCCACAACTCCATGACCGTGGGGAACACAATCTCGTCATATCGGACCCTCGAGTCATTTCGCGAACTATCCTCCATGCAGTTTAGTTCAGTCTAGTCGATGTATTCACAGCGGCGGACAGACTAAAGGTCGGAGTGCTACTAGGATCAAGATCGTTCCGCCGAACCGACCTGACCCGCTCGGCCGAAAATCTGCGCAAGAACAAGGTCAAGAATGAGAAATGGAAATCTCAACGCCTGAGACACACGTTACAAAAAAAAAGAGGGCAACAAAGTGGATACATTACTGGTACAATGTTACCTTATCTTTCCCTCTTCATCGACTACCCCAAAGAAACAAACAGACAAAAAAAAAGAACAGTCATGATTGATATATAAAAAAAGAAAGATAAAATCCAAACGCCTTGAAATTGGAATGTCCTTGGTAACCAACGCCGAGGGGTGCAGATGTGACAGAACCAACAGGTCATTCGCGATTCGTACCATGGGTCAACGTTGTCCGTGAATCCGTGCGGGAGAGATCAGTGGAACAGGGGGAGGAGACAGATGACATGGACAGGTGGCGCTGCAGAGAACGCGACAGCGTGCCTTGTGATGGCAATGTGGCTGGTCGCGGTGGACTCTCGGAGGGGCGACCCGCTGGAAACTGTTGTGGCGGCTTGCCATTTACCAACGCCAACGGAACATGAGGGCGCGAGCGCGCGCTCGAGCCAGCTGGGCCCGGCGAGCTGGTCGACTCTGCGCTGGTCGACAACCGTCTCTTCTTTGGCCGGGGGGAACTTTCACGTTGTTCTTCTGCGTCGGTGGCGGCCTGTGCAGGTCGCTTTTGATAGCGTGATGGAGTGGCGCGGACGCCAGGGCCGCGAAAGACGGCAGCGAGGCGGGAGATGCCACGGTTGATGAATTGGGGTACGAGCTGGTCGGCGTTTACCCACTGAAATCTGGACGTTGCCACCTCTCGCAGGTCGTCCTTGTTGGGTTTGGTCAAATTGAGGGCCTTCCAGGGGTAATAGGGGCGACTATCAAAATTCTCGAGCGCGTCTCTGTCCTTTTGTAGCCATCGATGGCCGTCCTCTTCCTCAGAGACCCAACCAAGGTCGAGGAGTCGGCGTAAATGTCTTCCGTTAAGGGAGTTGCGCGCGGGATTGGTATTGTCGAGGATGGCTTCGTAGACGTGCCAAGCAAGGATGGGGTCAAAGAGTTCGGGGGCGCGTTGGTCGTGCGGAATGGAGTCTTCGTACGCAAAGTCGCGTACTTTGATGCCAGATCGTTGGATGTCAACGACGATTTCTTCTTGAGTGAGTTCTGGGGGGATGATTTCTGTGGGCACAGGCGAGGGTGGGTCCGGGGCCTAAAGAGTGGGGTGAACAAGGATGAAGACGGAGATGAGAACGATGCTCACGGCATTATCCGCGACCGGCGGGGGTCGAAGCGCGGGGAGGGTGAGAGGCATGTCGCTGAGCGCGCTCTCGCTCTGGGTCCTGCGACCGTACGAGGGTCCTTGGCTGGACTCTCCTATTGGCAGGGAACGTGTCCGGCCGGGTGGGAGGAGGTGATCATCAGACATGGAGGTAATGTGAGAGGAGAGGTGAAGCTGTACTCGGAGGGGACCCTGAACTTCTGAAGGAGACATTGAACGGGGAGTATGAGTATGTGGATGAGAAGCGCCGATAAACATATGAACTCTTGTTCTCGTCGAACCGGCCCAACCAAATCGGGGTAAAGGCAAAGCGTCACAGCGGGCGCAGCACCGAGCGACAATTCACCTCGGACAGAAAAAATAAAACAAAGCCGTGGCTTTTTTTTTGTCCGTTTAAAGTGGCTCTTGTGCGCTTTTTTTTTTCTTGACGTTCGACGCGATGGACTCCACAATGGGAGCTGAGTTGCTGCTCTGTCGGTCTCACGGCAGGCGCCGAGAAATGAAATCGTCCGTATTGATAGATAACACGCCCGTCTTACGTCTCTGCGGGACGAATGTTTCGATGGAAGCACCGTAACTTGTCGTTATTTCTATCGCAAGTCAACTAACTCGAAGTATTATCTCGTAGGACATCCCCGATGATCGAGAGAGAAGAATTATTACTATTAGATAATTTACCAGTTAAACGACAAATATTATAAACAAATAATCGTATCAACCTACCATCCATCTCCAGCCGGGATTCGGGTACGATGAGCACACAAGACAAGCTGCTCGTACCTCTCCACGTATCATACATCCAGTCGCTCGGAAACGTATGCACATCGCCCGCTTTACCTGCTCATTGCTGATATCACCCAGAGCAAGGATGATCTCGCTTATCATCTCACCGCGCACCTGCGCATGAATGCCATTTTTTGGGGACTCACTGCGCTATGCATCATGGGACACCCAGACGCGCTCGACAGAGAAGAGATGGTCGCATACGTCATGAGCTGTTGGGACGAAGAGACGGGTTCGTTCGTTCCGCCTCCCCCTTTCCAGTCTGATCCCCTTCCAGGCGGCTTTCGCGCACATCCGGATCATGACGCCCACATTCTTTCGACGTTGAGCGCGATCCAGATCCTAGTCACCCAAGGCGCACTAGACAGATTAGACATCGACCGTGTCGTCGAATGTGCGTCCGCTCGGCTCGGTACAGCCGCCTAATCACATGCCACCCAGTCATCGCATCCCTCCAACAACCCTCTGGCGTGTTCGCGGGAGACGCCTTTGGTGAAATCGATACCAGATTCCTCTACATTGCTCTCAATGCACTGTCACTCCTCGGCCGTTTGGACGCCATAGACGCGGAGAAAGCGGTCTCATACATACGCCAATGTCGCAATTTCGACGGTGGTTATGGCGCGGTTGCTGGCGCAGAAAGTCATTCAGGGCAAGGTGTGAAACAATAATCCACTCCTGCCACTCTCAGGACCACCCATTATTTTACCGTTTCAGTCTTTGTTTGCGTGGCTGCCCTTGCGATTCTCGACCGCTTGGACGAGGTCGATTCCGAAATGCTTTGCTGGTGGCTGTCAGAGCGGCAGCTTCCTAATGGGGGTCTCAATGGGCGCCCAGAAAAATTGGCAGACGTGAGCACCACAGCCAAGCGACCGTCCTGATTAGTGAATGAAAACGATTGACACGGTTACTCGATAGGTGTGCTATTCGTTTTGGGTGCTGTCGAGCTTGTCGATCTTGAACAAAATCAGTTGGATCGACAGCGAGAAACTCGTCGCTTTTATACTGTCCGCTCAGGACCCTGAAACAGGCGGCATCGCCGACCGGCCTGGCGACATGGTAGACGTCTTTCACACTCATTTTGGTGTCGCAGGTGTGTTCAAAACTGACATGCTCATACGTTGAACGGAACGTATACATGTAGGTCTCTCCCTTTTGGGATATCCCGGTTTGGTGGACTTGGACCCAGTGTACTGCATGCCTGCAACCATCATCGAAGCAAAGGGACTCAGGAAGGGATGGAAGGCACTGCCGCGGAGGCCCGCATGATGGCATGTTTCCTTTTTGATATATCAGTTTTATTACCCAATGGGTACGTCTCAGAATGTCTCATGGTCTGGATCATGGCCCACTCCAATCTCTTTTGGACAGACGGGGATTGGGTTGTGCATTGAGCGATGCTCATCTCGCCGTTGGATAGGACGATACTAGTGCAGTGCATTTCTGAACAGGAGGAAATGGAAGCCCTCTACATCTGGCCACTACGGCTTTGCTTCCCAGATCCGACCAATATGATCCGATACCCGCAAATACCTGTGCGGAATTAACAACAATTGCTGTGAACAAGCATTTTGAAAATTGACATATAGGGGCTTTTCGATCGCCAGGGGAAGAAAGTATTACGGTTCACCGCTTTGCATATGGTTGGCCTCTTTGTCGCACTGACCTTGGTCGCAGATTGGCAGACTTGGAGTGAAACTTGTTTGTCCGAGCCCGCCTCAACAGTCTCAGAGAGCATCGTGAAAACGATGGCAAGTTCTGGTTTCAGTGGATCAGTGAAAAGTTGCTGCGGTGTTAGATCTTGACATGCCAACCGCTGAAATCCACTTCAAGTCGATCTACTCCATCCTGTAGCGGAATATGATAACAATGTCAAGATCAATACTCCAGGATCGAATGCTTGACGGTATGAAGAATATGCCACACATATGCTGTGATGTTCTATCGAAGAAGTGATCACCTAGTGGATTGTCCACTGAGTCGTACGAGTGCAAACATACAACTCGAACTTGTATTGGTCAGGCCGTGTCAGTTGCTATGTCTTGATCCCACCATTATCACAAGGAAGCTTGTGGATATTGTGTGCACGCTGCATCGCTGGCCTTGGATCGAGAGAGAAGTGGCACCGGTCTTTGCTGCGCTCCGGGTTCTTCTTCGAGCACTGCCAACAAATACTAGGTCATCGCCGCATGACCCACAGTACGCACGTCATGACCAGTCTATGAGTGGCACCACCAGTACTGCAAAGCCGCGGTTAGGCTACCTTTTTCTTCTCCTGCCAGTGTGATCATTTCATTCAAATGACACGCTCTCAGCAGAGTTGCGCCAAGTCGATAGGAGGGTCTACTTACGCCGTGATGATGGTGTCATTTTTTCTATCCGTTGGACGCCGGTAGCATCATCATATCTGTCTTTTTGGACTAGTTCGTTTCCGCGGATTGGACGTCTTTTTCCTGCCCCAAGGCACGTGTTCCAGCAACCTGTCTTCACCCCACACGTTCCGTTGGAGCGCTTATCCTTTGTTAGCGCTTGCCACAACGCTCAACATCTCCGTCGTTCTACAGCGAGCACCGTGTCTCGTCCTGTGCTCTTCTTCGACCAAACTGAATTTACAGATGGAGTTCGTTTCACCTTTCCTGGTCGCCACGTGCGCCGAGCTACCTGCTATTTCGGAAGCACCGCCATGCCTCTTGTGCATGTCCGTGCAAGCTGGATCGCTTCCAGTTCGTATTATTGCAATAAAGTCTGTCCTTTCCCTTAATTTCACATTGCATGCTCCTAGCTGACGTGATCGTTCAGGCAATGGCGAGCATCCGGTGTCCGGAAACCACGTACGAGGGCAGTTGTGAGGTCGCACGGACTGCTGTTTCGTGATCCCCACAGGGCTCACACACCATCGAAGCGTGGTATGGAATGTATTGTGACGTTTGCCACGCATTCCCTTCATCGCTTCGCCAGGTTAACTTGGCGATGCGCGCCATGAGGCGGGCGGTATCAAAACCCTCGAATTGATACTGACTTTTCTCCAACCCACTCTTTCCTCCCAGTCTTTGGTCTGCAACCTCTGGAAAGCCTCGCTGTTGTTTATTTCGCCGACGTTTTGACGACTCGATCATGATTGCCGCGAAAGTTCTTGGCGTACTCATCCTCGCACGCAACGGGGATCGTACCGAGTTCTACCAAGATCCCTACAGTTATGCACCCGCCTTCACCGAGTCGACGCCTCTTGGTGCCGTACGTAGTACCTTGGTTCTTTGACAAGCCTTTGGCTCACGCGTGTCGACGACAGGTCGAGTCCTTCGAGCTCGGCTCTTACCTCAAGTCTACTTACCTAGACTCGTCGTCGCCTCTCCACATCCGCGACATGCCTCTTGACCCATCTCACCCCATCCCACCTAGCCAGGTCAACGTCCACGCCAAGGCTGGTGGCGAGGGTGCCGCGATCTTTGACGCTAGCATCGCACTGCTGCAGGGAATGTTCCCTCCAACGAAGCGCAACCATATCGAACTTGCCAACGGATCTACCGTCGTGGCTCCGCTCGGAGGTTATCAGTACGTTCCCGTCGACATGGCCGATGGAGGCGATCACGTGCTCCAGCCATGGACCGACTGCAAGGTCCGCATGTTTCCTCGCCGTTTCGCGTGGTGGTTCCGATGAACGAAACGTGTCACGATAGGCATTCAAGAAACACGTTTCCGAGGTGTATTCTTCCGAGGAGTTTTCAAAGGCTGCCAAGGATGCGCAACATTTCTTTGAGTCGGTCAGTGACTACATGTTTGGTCGGCCCACGACGCTAGACGAAATGGTGAGCACTCGAGTTGCCGCGTGTGGGAGGAGACTGACGGGTGTCTGTGATTCTAGTGGAATGTCCGTAGATGGTTTCATTTTGCTTGCCGTTTCATTTCTGACGGCGTGGTGCACAGGTCTATGATTACCTCAACACGCAACTCATTCACAACCAGAGCTTCGCTTTCCGACTCCCCCCGACACTGATCGAACAGGCGCGTGGTTGGGCCAACTTCAAGGAAAATGCGGTCTTTTCCGACAAGGAAATCGGAGGTATTGGAAACAGTGAGTCGAGAACATGTGTTCATGCGGTCATAGCACGTGACATGCGTTTCAGTCGCCGGAAGAGCCATCCTCGGTCCCATCATCAACGCCCTCGAGCGTATTGCTTTCGACGATGACCCGCTGCGGATTCTGCTCATCGAGACCAGCTACCAAGCGTTCATTTCTCTCTTCCACATGCTGGAAGCACAGGGCGTTGATGGGGCACCCTTTGGAATTCGTACGTATGCCCGTGCCGTCGTCCTTTCCGAGCTCACGGAACGCGACGGACAGCCAATTACGCATCCGCATTGTCGTTCGAGCTCCTCCGAGGACCCGCGCCAGAGTTCCGCGACTTCGTCCGTCTGAAATTCAAGAACGGTACCGACGACGCCGAGCTTCAGACCCTGCACATGTTTGGACACCCCGAAGACACCGTCCCGGTGACCGAATTCATTTACCGATTGGAGGTGCGTCGCATCGTCTCAACCCATTCGCTTTTGTGTGAAGCTGACCGATCGACGCAGCACAACGTCGTCCTGCCCGACAAGTGGTCGTCCGCGTGCTCGACGAGCTGGTTCCCTTTCCCCGTGGACGTGGCGACGGCGAGCGCTTCGCTGATGCCGTCCCGGTTCGCGTTTGGGTCGATGCTCATCTTGAGCGTGCTTGCGTTCGTCGTGTACCGCAGGCGCGCGGAGGCGACGAAGCGCGCGAAACAGTACGACGCGCTGAGGGAGGACGTGGTACGTCGATGTCGTGTCGCATCGGATCGAAACGCTCACTCGACCCATGGCAGACCTGCGACACGTTTGTCAACGAAAAATCGCGTCTGCTTCCCTGAACGGATGTGTGGAGGGAGTGCGAATGGGGGAAGTGAGCATGTCGTGCGATGTAATATAATCGTCATGATTTTTTTTTCTCATTGGCATTGATACAATCTTTCTTTTCTTCATGATCTTTTTTTCATATTCCTTGTACGTACGTCTAGTACTGGTTACTTGCATGCTTGTCGTAAGTAGGTAGGTAGATTCTCGTCCTAATAAACTTTTGCAAGAAGATTGACGTGTGGCGACAAAGCATCATACCTAGCTGGGACTGAACGCCAGCGAAGTGTTGTTGGACCGGTTGCTATTCTAGAAACGAAAAAGGAGAGCTTGACGAGACAGGTCCAAGAGGAGCATCTTTGTCGCTTATCGAATTATCTTGTTTACAAGGTCGCTGGGGGGGAAATTGTAGCTGTGCGTAACCTTTGCCACGATCATGCCATCACTCTGGAAACAAAGACGTCGAGGAATGACATTGTTCGCCTAGTAGCCAGCCATGAACACGACCAAACTAGTCCTCGGAAAGATGCCAAACGTGATAGAAGTCGGACACCGCGTCGCCCTTGCTTGGAGCCCAGAAAAGACATCTTTAGCCACATCATCGCAGCTGATAGCAGTGCAAGCAAGACAGTACAAAAGGCGTGGTAGCTCGACACTCCACCCTGCCGCTTTTCAACCGTCCCTCCAAAGTTATCAACAGCCATGATGCAGGTAAAGAGACCTTCATCCCCTGCCTGATATGAATGCTGCAACCTATCAGCGCAAACATGGTCAAGACCATGGAGTACTCACACCCCAAAGCACTTGTCCGAATATATTCCCGAAATTCCCTGTAAACAAGCGTCAAGATACGGCGCATGAGAACAACAAAATTTGGACAACTTGCCAAGGCTTGTCAGATCCTTCTAGTCAAAGCGCCGTTTGTCTGGATTCGACGTTAGCCGGGAACAACTTCGGCATGGCGAGAGGCGCACGCCGAACAAAGATCCAAGTCGGCAATATGCCGTCAACCTCGCACCGATGTACGTGTGGTAGAGCATATGGGGGAAGTTGCTCACGTTCCGCTCGCTGGTGAAACGAGTGTGGTATCTGGAGGAGACCCACATGGTGGACGAGGACATGGCGAGGTGCGCGGGGAGCAAAGAAGATGAGAGACGACGGAAAAGAGGTGTCAAGACCGACGAGACGACTCAACCGCCTTTGAATACCCGCGCATCCAAACATGGCGCGCTTACTCGGCATTCTACGCCGCACCGTCGACGTCATCGGCCCCACCCTCGTCCTCATCCTCATCTTCGCTGTCCTCCCAGCACGTCGTCGACGCCTCGTCTTCCCCCAGGCGCACGCGCATCGTCCTCGCCAGCGCCTGCAGTTCTTGCAGACGCGCCGGCAGCGCCCGGTTGCCCTCACGCATCGCGGCCGCGCACGTCGCCTCGAGACTCACGAGACGTTGGTACAAGGACCGCGCGAGCTCGCCGCGCGTGGGCACGAGGCGCGCGTGTCCGATAGCTGGCGGTCGCTGTCGCACGATGAGCTCAATCACACCCATACAGGCGGGGATACACGTACACGCGACCGTCATCCTCGTGATGGGATGGCTGTTGGACAGCGCTGTGAGATGCACGTCCTACATTGTCGTCGGTCGTCTCACGCCGTTGATACGGTGTATTTTCTTGGGTGGTCTCGACGTCATCTTTTTCTGCGCTCGCAGCTCTGCTTGGTGTCGTAGACTGCATCGAGACTCGTCAAGTGACGGTAAAGCAAAGTGGTCGGTATGTTGTCGTTCGACATGCGGGCTGGACCCTTAAAAACGGTGTTGCCCCAGAGTGGCACAATGGCGTGGTGCAGTGTTAAAGAGCTTGAAAGAGGTGGCATAAGAGAAAAGGATCCTTCCCAGTGGATGTACTAGCAGTGAGAGTGGCTCGTCATCCTTCCTTTGCATCATCGGATGTTGCCGTCCGTCTGGTAGCAACTTCTTTACATAAACGACACCTCCAGCGTATTGACGCATACGAGGAAGGAATATTCCACCGGCGTCATCGTCGCTGGTAGCGCTTGAAGCGGCGGTAGAAAAAAACAAGGTACCCAGTCACCACACCTCCACTTCTTTCCACCACAGCTTCGAAGTCTGCCGCCGACGAGAATCCAGTGATCAGAAGGAGTAAATATATGATTTGTGCAGTACAGTACTAGTGTGCGGACGAAAAGGACGTCAATGGACTACCGAGCAGACGTCCGGAATTCGGACCATCTTGCCCATTCCTCACCGCCTCCGAGTCACCACCGCACCGACTCGGGGTGCGACATGGTATGTCTGACTTCTAATCTCGGGCTTACTCTCTGGTAGTCTGTCACTGACGCCTTTCTATGCTTTACTAAGGTTGCGATACCACCCGTCTGATTTCGGACGGCGCAAAAGATGACGCATTCCAGATTCCTTCGGTCTTCATGTCGCGCTGAATACGGTTGGTACTCTGCGTGTCGGATTGGACGGGTCGCTGACTTGTGCCAGGCATCGCTTTCACCGCTGGTGCTACTTGACAGGCTCTATTTCACACCACGTACAGTGAAGTATGGTATGACACGCGAATTTCTTTGCGGCCCGTGCCTCACACCAGACCCGAGGCCATTCCCTGATCGGGATCGGCGCAATAGCTCCCCTCTATCTTTCCGACGTCGTATATTGCTAGGTTTGCAAATTGACGGTGGATGGTCGGATTGAGTGCGATTCCTGTTAGACTACAGCTCACGTTACTAGCGTTCCTCCCCGAATCTTGTGAGCATTGATACTAGCAAATACTACGCTGACGATCCCCTATTCTAGTACAAAGAAGGTGCATGGATGCCGCGCTCAAAGTGCTCGCGCGCATGTACGCGATTTCGATCCCGGAGTAACTCGAGAGAATCGAATAGTCAAGATCACCTGCAACAAAAAATCTTTGATTTTTTGACGTTGATCAGCGATACCAAGGTCTTGTACCGCCCAGGCCGCCACGACAGCGGCGCTATAGTGTTCTCAATCACACGAAAGTACCACAAGTTTGTCCCTCGACGCCTTTGAAACTGGCAGGTATCGACCTTGACTTTGTCGCATAATTGCGGACACATGGGAGACGATGAGCTGGAGAACGATAGTCAATGCCAAGTTCATCCCCCCATCTGCTTGTATGTACTTTACCACGTGCCGGCTCTTGAACGGAGCAAGTGGACTAGTATGCAACAGGCAGGTCAGAACATAGTATATTGATGAACTGGAATCAACGAGTTTTGCCCACGTCTCAGACCTTTCGGCTCCACCTTGGTAGATGAGTGCATGGTCGCGGGAGTGATGCTTGGTGGTTTGTGGGCTCCTGGCCACATGTCGGGTGGATGAGTTGGGAAGATACAAGGGCTGGATATCGATGCATTTAGTAGTGTCGTCCGAGGACGTGTTTTAGGTAGCGACTCACCTTGGTTACCAGTTATCGAAGCTCGCTCTTCATCGACAGCTTGCTGATGAGATATTATCCATCAACGGCATAGCCTCTCCCCGAGCTGGCGGGTAATCCGTATTCTAGGGGATACGCGTACAGACACGTTTGGTGTCTGGCCAGTGGTGTGTTCGAATGACCATCAGGAAGGGTTCCACTCGGATCGACATATGGTACTCACTTGTGTCGTTTCGGCCCGCTCCTTTCAGATGTCCTCGTTGATACCCCAGCGTTCCGATGTATCGATTGATATCAATGCCAGCAATTGAATAAAGAAAGGGGCCCGAAGAACCAAAGCAAGAGAGAACTTGAAACACGGCGTATGTGGAGCAGCAGTCGCAACCTGTAGCTGTCGAAGTTGGTCGCATCCCTGCCGTAGGAAACTGGGGACCATGGTCGCGTGAAGACGGGTTTGCAGATGAGCGTGGAAACCTTTTTTTTTTTTCTTTTGACAGGCACAATGGCAACTACAAGCTCCAGCCTGGCCCCAGCTGCTCGGCACAAGACGTGGGGGTCACTGCCACCGGAAAGGCACTCAGGCTCGATCCAGTACCATACGGCTAAAGGCTACCCCACGGTCCACGAGATAACCAAACGGGGAACTTTGACGCCACTGTCCGGAGGAAGTCCCTTTATGGAGACTGTACGTGAGGAGTCTTCGACATCAAGGACTCACGTAAGTACTGTGGGACTCGGCTTTCGTCAATACCCACTAAAACCCCCGGCGGTTTTTGCGCGATCTGAACCCATGACTTTGTCGGCGTCCGGTTTACCCAGACGCAGGGTTGGTGAGCCACCAGCCCCCTGACCGTGGAAACTATGGGGCACAGCGAGTTCGCATCGTGTTCGGCTCACCGCTTGCATTTTGCATCGTCCCATCATCCAAGCAATCGCCTGTGCTCATTCACCTCTCAGCTTTATAGCGACTCGATTTCGCAATGAAAGATCTCAAGGAGAAGATCAGGCACGTTCGATCCCGCTTTTCCAGCAGAAGCGCCTCTCTGGCGCCGTCCCACAGCTCCACCACTCAACCTGGCGTCATGTCTCGTTTATTTGGCTCGCGGCCGAGGTATGCTCATGATACCACTAGCATCCTACACGCTTTTGATATTGATGATAGGACTACTAGTCCTGCGCCTGCCCAAGAGTCCGGTTCTACACAACCTACCGTGTTCGTGAACGACATGGGCGAATCGCACGGCTCTGCCGATGTTCCCCCCACTCTGTTGAGCGTCATCTCGGGCTCGCAGCCAAGTCGTGTTCAGGATACCACCCCACCCACTCCCGAGGTTGTTGATAGGGCCGCTGGTCATATACCTGCTGAGAGATCTGATTCCCCGCAATCTTGCATACTTACGAATGCCAAGCCCACTCAAACCCACGATCTCAACAATCTCGCTTCCTCGACAGTTGCTAGTCCTATACCTGCCCACATGTCCCACCGCACGCACATCGTACAACCTAGTGTAACTGCCGGTGACCCAAATAGCCTGTTTGCTCGACTCCCGAATATGTCTCCAGAGCGTTCCCCATCTTGTGATATGGCCGCCACCCAAATCAGACTTGTTCCTGGTGACTCGAGTTCACGGCCAAGCGATACTGAGGGAATGACTAAGTTACCTACTATTGTTAGCACATCTGCTTGTCCTACATTGATATGCAACTCAAAGACTTATCTTCAGCTTGTTAAGGAGTCTGCATCTCAGGGAGTTGCTTGTCCACAGGAACTTGAACTTGTGCAACATGGTATGATTGCTAACTCTCTGTGCCTACTTTCTACTGATGACATTGAAGACCATGCTACTCCAACTCAGCCCTGTGATTCTGATGTTGATGTGGCAGGTAGGCATGTTATATTTTTGTATGCTCTCAAAACCTGATGTCCATGAAAGAGCCAAGGAGGACTGCCAATATTTCTCATATCATGCAAGACACTGACAAAGACCTCATGAAGAAATTTGGTCGATTTAGAATTCTGATTATTGGTCGGGCAAATGCTGGAAAGACAACTGTCCTCCAAAAAATCTGCAATTCCACAGAAGACCCTGAGATTTATGATTATGAGGGGAATAAGGTGACAATGTTCATCATATTAAATTCAAGATACATTGTTCTGATTGACATATGTTCAGGTTGATGAGGCAATTGAAGGTACAAGGGAGGTAGGGTATTGAATATATGCAATGAAGCCATGGTTTCAACTGCTATCTACAGCGTGGATTGCACAATATCAACCATGAAATGGTTTTCAAGAGCAATCCAAAGTTTGTCTTTCATGACTCTCCTGGATTTGAGGCTGGACATGACAAGGAGCTTCAACTAATGAAAGACTTTCTTGCAAAGCGGTCTGATGATAACCATCTCAAAGCACAGATTCATGCTATATGGTAAGGAGAGCCAATTTTGCTCTGATTTCATACTAATAGATATAGGTATTGCATCCCTATGGATCAACTTCATCGTGCCATCACTGTTGCAGAAGAAAGGTTCTTTGGTGAATGTGACACCAGAAATAGTAAAAATGTCATTCTGGAGGTACATATATGTGCTAATGACCTGCCTGATAGCTCCAGTTGTGATGCTGTTCACCAAATTTGATGCCCTTATGGCACAGGCATTTCAGCCTGAGTTCCTATTGTTGCCAGAACATGAAAGGCAGAAAAGACTAGAGGTTGCTGTCCAAGAGATGTTTCAGAAGAGAAACATTTGGGAAGATCTATGCAAGATGGCATTTCCACCTAGAGCATCAGTACAATTACAAGGTGACTATACAAGGCCAATTATTTCTTGTATATGGGATTAAGGGTTTTTTAGACATGGACACAAGTGATATGGGATGCAACATATTATTGGAAAAAACAGCAGCTGCATTAGATAATGAATCATTGCAGATGCTGTTGGTATCAGCACAAGAAAAAAACATGTTGCTTTGCATTAAATATGCAATTGAACAGTGAGTCAAATATCATAATACAACATATCTATGAAATAATAGATGTAGTGTTTTGGAGAGATATGTTGCTTTCAGGATGACTAAAGAAGGAGATCACAATGTAATGAAGGCAATTGCAAGTTGGTTCCCACATACACAGGTATGATTCTGTGGTTATATCCATTGGAGTAGGGGGGAAATGAATATTTCACATAGGTATGATTTTGCAAATAATAGTTTAACTTTGAATACCATTTTTGGAAAATTTCTTAGGTGGTGAGTAAGCTGATGTTTATCAGAAGTCTGCATTTTTCTCATAGCCCTTTTTCTGCTGCTCTTCCATTCATAGGAAGTAAGTTGTTGTCTGATGTGCATTAGAAGTTTGCATTTTTCTCATGGCCCTTTTTCTGCTGCTCTTCCATTCACAGGGAGTAAGTAGTCTGAGGTCCATCAGAAGTTTGCATTTTTCTCATGGCCCATTTCCTGCTGCTCTTCCATTTATAGGCAGTAAGTGGTCTGAGGTGCATCAGAAGTCTACATTTTTCTCATGGCCCATCTTCTGCTGCTCTTCCATTCATAGGGAGTAAGTGGTCTGATGTGCATCAAAAGTCTGCATTTTTCTCATGGCCCTTTTTCTGCTACCCTTCCATTCATAGTTTGTAAGTGGTTTGAGATGCATCAGAAGTCTGCATTTTTCTGATGGCCCTTTTTCTGCTATTCTTCCATTCATAGGGAGTAAGTGGTCTGATGTGCATCAGATGTCTGCATTCTTCTCATGGCCCTTTTTCTGCTGCTCTTCCATTGGTAGCTTGTGAGTGGTCTGATGTGCATTAGAAGTCTGCATTTTTCTGATGGTCCATTTTCTGCTGCACTTCCATTCATAGCTTGTAAGTGGTCTGAGGTAGATCAGAAGTCTGCATTTTTCTCATAGCCCTTTTTCTGCTGCTTTTCCATTCATAGTATGTAAGTGGTCTGATGTGCATCAGAAGTCTGCATTTTTCTGATGGCCCATTTTCTGCTGCTCATCCATTCATAGGGAGTAAGTGGTTTGAGGTGTATCAGAGGTCTGCATTTTTCTCATGGCCCATTTTCTGCTGCTCTTCCATTAATAGGCAGTAAGTGGTCTGATGTACATCAGAAGTCTGCTTATTTTGATGGCCCTTTTTCTGTTGCCTTTCCATTCATAGGGAGTAAGTGGTCTGATGTGCATCAGAAGTCTGCATTTTTCTCATGGCCCATTTTCTGCTGCTATCTCATGTATAGTTTGTAAGTGGTCTGATGTGCATCAGAAGTCTGCATTTTCTCATGGCTCTTTTTGGCTGCTCTTCCATTCATAGTTTGTAAGTGGTCTGATGTTTATCAGAAGTCTGCTTTTTCTCATGGCCCATTTTCTCCTGCCCTTCCATTCATAGGCAGTAAGTGTTCTGGTGTACATCAGAAGTCTGTGTTTTTCTCATGGCCCATTTTCTGCTGCTCTTCCATTCATAGGCAGTAAGTGGTTTGGGGTGCATCAGGGGTCTGCATTTTTCTCATGGCTAAATTTTCTGCTGCTCTTCCATTCATAGGTAGTAAGTGGTCTGAGATACATGAGAAGTCTACATTTTTCTCATGGCCCTTTTTCTGCTACTCTTCCATTCATAGGCAGTAAGTGGTCTGAGGTGCATCAGAAGTCTGCATTTTTCTCATGGCCCTTTTTCTGCTGCTCTTCCATTCATAGGGAGTAAGTGGTTTGATGTGCATCAGAAATCTGCTTTTTTCTCATGGCCCATTTTCTACTGCCCTTCCATTCATAGGCAGTAAGTGGCCTGAGGTGCATCAGAAATTTGCATTTTTCTTATGGCCCAATTTTCTACTGCTCTTCCATTCATAGGCAGTAAGTGGTCTGAGATACATCAGAAGTCTGCATTTTTCTCATGGTCCTTTTTCTGCTGCTCTTCCATTTATAGGCAGTAAGTGGTCTGATGTGCATCAGAAGTCTGCATTTTTCTCATAGCCCTTTTTCTGCTCATAGGCAGTAAGTGGTCTGAGGTGCATCAGAAGTCTTCATTTTTCTCATGGCCTATTTTCTGCTGTTCTTCCATTCATAGCTTGTAAGTGGTCTGAGGTCCATCAGAAGTCTGTATTTTTTTCATAGCCCATTTTCTGCTGTTCTTCCATTCATAGGGAGTAAGTGGTCTGAGGTGCATCAGAAGTCTACATTTTTCTCATGGTCTTTTTTCTGCTGCTCTTCCATTCATAGTTTGTAAGTGGTCTGATGTGCATCAGAAGTCTGTACTTTCTCATGGCCCTTTATCTGCTGCCCTTCCATTCATAGACAGTAAGTAGTTTGATGTGCATCAGAAGTCTGCATTTTTCTCATGGCCCATTTTCTGCTGCTCTTCCATTCATAGGATGTAAGTAAGCTGATGTTTATCAGAAGTCTGCTTTTTCTCATGGCCCATTTCTGCTGCTCTTCCATTCATAGGATGTAAGTGGTCTGGTATGCATGAGAAGTCTGCATTTTTCTCATGGCCTATTTTCTGCTGCTCTTCCATTCATAGGGAGTAAGTGATTTGATGTGCATCAGAGGTCTGCATTTTTCTCATGGCCTATTTTCTGCTGCCCTTCCATTCATAGGCAGTAAGTGGTCTGATGTACATCAGAAGTCTGCATTTTTCTGATGGCCCTTTTTCTGCTATTCTTCCATTCATAGTATGTAGGTGGCCTGATGTGCATCAAAAGTCTGCATTTTTCTCATGGCCCATTTTCTGCTGTTTTTCCATTCACAGGCAGTAAGTTGTTTGATGTGCATCAGAAGTCTGCTTTTTCTTATGGCCCTTTTTCTGCTGCTCTTCCATTTATAGCTTGTAAGTAGTCTTACCATCCATAGCCAGTGAGTGCTCTATGATAATATATATATTTATCTCACTACTATTCTCTTATTTATAACAAGCATATGATGTGGACTCTGATGTCCTCTTGTTATTTCAAACCAATAATTACATTTTTCTAACTGCTCCATATGATATCATTTGTGTAGCTGGTAGGCTTTCTTCAATTTTCTGATACTGCTGTCATGTTTTATTTCATTTAGGATGTAAGCAAATATTCTGTAATACATATTTTGTTTCTCACATCAACATATTATTGCCTTTAGCATGTAAGTGTTTTTTCTTCTGTTTGAACATGTTATTTATCTTATATTTTAGACAGTTGGTTTTTTTAGTTTTAATTTTATTGACTTAGATAGCTAATATTATCCAGGTGTTGCAAACTGAGCACTCCCAGCAGGTTTGTACTCATAATGTAATTAATTGTGTATTTTTCTTAGCACATTGTTCCATAGATCTCATCATATAGCATGCACAACCCTTATGTGATATATTTTATCATATGATGGTCATTCATGAACTGACTGTATTTTCTTGAGGTTCTATCAAAAGGGCAAGCATGGAAACATGTCCTTCAACAAGGAATAGGCATGTCATGCAAACTTATTATTGAGCAATGTTTATATTTTTTCTAGATCTTCTACTTGTTCTTCAATATTCCTTTTTCCTTGTCCAAGACAAGCACCCTGATCCATTCAAAGTGGCTGCAGAAAAATACCACACATCTGGTATATCTGCACAGGTGGCCAAGAACCTTGAAGTTCTCTATGACCATTATCTTGCTGCAGATCAGCAGACAAGGTGTAAGCTTATCATGGATGTGATCATGGACCATCCAATCTGTGAGTAGTAACATAGATTAGTATTTCCTTGCTGAGCTGGTTTTGTAGCTTAGTGTATAGTCCCTTTACCTAAAGGAATGCTTTCTGCCCTTGCTGTTTTCCATGTGTACTTTAGAACAGTATGAAAGTTTTGCCTGTGGTGTATTTTATGCTGTATGGTTGGTTGCTGTATGTCTTTGTAAGATGCTTGATGTGGCAGCAACATGGGACAATGATCTGTTCCAGACACTTCACAGATTCTGAGTTTTAATTATTCAGTACATGCCAGGTTGTCACATTATTCTTGACAACTTCGTGAACCATTCTCACTTGGCCTCAATCATCACCAACATCACATGCTTGCTGACTGCCAAGCATCAGTCTGAACTCTCCTCTGCCATCTCCTTTCTGCACACAGTTTGACAACACCACCACACACTCTTGCACATGCTCCATCTCCTCTGGTCCATTTGTTCCATTTGTTCCTTCTCCACTTTCCTCCTCCTTTCCTGTCCACATTCCATTGCAACCACTCCTGAGATCCATGTCACCAAGGTTGGTAGTTGAATCCCCTCAAGCCACACAAGGCAGCATTTGTACACCTGCACTTGAGGAATCTGTCTATATTCTTTCCCAGACCACATGCCACCATTTCTGAGGATGCATGGCCCACAGATGAAGAAGTGCCACCTCCCTCCCCTCTGATGGGATCATCAGCTCCAATCAGCCAGGTCCAGAATTCCATCCTGTGTTCACATTTGGTGGCTTGCTGAAATCCAACTCTGAGCTCAACAGTATACAGCCATCAGACTCTGAAGTCACCACAAGACATGGCCATCATCACAAGCATTTGCTCTCACACAGTATTTTCTTGTTCCTGGAGCCAGGGCAACCCCACACATTGAAAGTGCAGACAAATGCTCAGGACCTGCAAACCATGCCCACCATCACACCAATCTCACTGTGGGTTTCAAACCCAAAGACAGAACAGTTCTTTCCAGCACCCCAAGCTGTCTCATGTTCCCTATCCAAGTCTCCAGCAACTTCCCCATCAAATTTGATGCCATTCCCTGTCACTCCAGAGAACAAGAATGTGTCTCTTGCCAGCAAGGCTGCTGTGGTCACTGCTTCTGCTTGGTTTGCTTTGGATGCACTGTTATGGACACAAGGCCAGAGTATCAGTTCACTTGCATGTACAGGCTTGGGCTATTGGGTCATTTTCAATGCACTGTGTCACTGAGCTGGTCATTATTGCAAGGACAAGAGAGATGGCAAATGGCATGTTTGGGTCTGTCCCCCAATTCTCCTCTTGTCTCACCAACTAAATGTGTCCGATCTAGTCCTGTGCAGTGTGTGATGATGCTCCTTTTTGTGCAATGTGTCTATTTGATGTTTGCAGGCATTTATGTAGTGAAGGAGGCCATCAAGCATTTATTATTGTCCACTGGTGGAAATACCCATGGTCATGGTCATGATGGTGGTGCCACAAGCAATGGCCATCATTACCACTGCATCAGTAATTTCACACCAATCTTTTTTTGGCTAAATTTGGCTTAATCAGCTTATAGTTCACCCAAAGCATGAAAAGCTGGCAAGCCAATAAGATGTGTGACTCCAGCCATACTTATTCTGCTCACTGTCTTAATGAACTTTTGTGGCTTTACAAAAGAATGAAAAAATGGCATTAGCAAGATTAACTAATTAGACACAAAAAGTCAATTAAGTGCTAATCCAATGCTGGTGCCCTTGATGCTGGGGTTGGCGACTTGACAGATCCATGCTGCTTGCAAGCTCACAATATTGCCATTGACACCACCATGCACAGATCATTCTGTGTGCACCAGCATTGCCTTGAGTGTGTTACATTCCTTCAAGTATGCCTGGATAATTAGCTCACCACTCTTTTGTTGGTGTTTGAGCTGCACTGCAAGACCCTGAATGGCAGCATGTGCTTCCCAAACAGCTTCACTTTGCTCCTTTTTGAGCACCTCATGATACTCATGTTCCTCCATTTCCATCTTGTGACCAAGCTCATGTGTGATCTTGAGCAGTTTTTGATTCTGCTCTTGAAGGGCTGGAATAGAATGGAATAGAACAAGGTTGTTGGTGATGATGGTGTTGATGCTGTTTGCAGGCAAGGGGTCCATTGCATTGAGATCCTCATCTGAAGGGATCAAGGGGTCTGTGTGCTGTCCAAGTTCCTTGAGAAGGGATTGAACCTGTTGGCTGAGGTCTGTGAGTTGATGTTGGAGAAGGTCTGCCTTTTGGAGCGATTTTTTCAGCTTTTGAGATGTTTTTTGCAAGGAAGTGGCATTGGCATCATGGTTGGCAAGTGTGGAGGACAGTTGGCAGGGGAGTTGGGTACATTTGTCCTTGAGATGCTTGTAGCCCTTGCACTGCTGTGCCAGAGTGGGGGCCTAATGACATTGTGAGCAAGGGATGACCAAATGTATGGTGTGCTTACCTGTTCCTCTATTGAGGCAAGAATATTGGTGAACAACCTTTCAATGTTTTAGCACTTGATGCATTTTTTCACATACTTGTCTTGCAGGCTGATGTAGTCAGCATACACTTGGGTGAATGTTTTACCACTCTTTTGAACTTTGCTAGCCATGGCAACAGTTGGACTGACACCCAACATTGCATCAACGACATTGCTGGTACCAGAAGGATGAGGAGTAGCAGGGACAGACAGTTCATGACCAGTGGGAGGGAGTTCACCACAGTGCATTTGGTCAAGGATGGTCTACAATTGCTTGAGATGCTTTTCAACATCTTCCCTGGCATGATGTTCCTTGTCTGTGTCTGCCTTTAAAGCAGCCTCATGCTGCTCTGCATGATCACTGATGGTGGCCCATTCATGCTCAATGGTTTTGACAATGACCTTGGCTTGCTTTTCTTGTTCCTCCATGATGGTGACCAAACACTTCAAACTGGAGACTTTGGTGGTGAAAGCAGCTTCCTCCTCTGTGAGCTGTCCTTGGAGATCCTGTACTTTGGAGAGGGCCTGAGTGAGCTGGTGGGTGGATGTTGACTGGGTGGATTGGACCACTCTGAGGAAACTCTCTGTGAGGGCATGTTTTTGGGTGAGAGTATTGTGTGCAGATTGAAGCTGTATGAATTCGGTGTGCTTGGTATGACAGTAGTTGGCATATTCCTTGGACTTTGCAGTAAGTTTGGCATTGGCACATTTGTTTTCAGACTGGGCAAGGGAGAGTTGTTGGGAGAGGGATTTGAGCTTGAACTGAAGGAAGATGAACAAGGACATGGATGTGGATGAACAAGGGAACATACTTTGGTAGATGTTTCAGTAGAGTGAAGTTTGCGGACCTGAGACTCAAGGGACTGGCTGTCTTGCTGGGCCTGATGAAGATTTGTGTGGAGGTGTTGAATCTTGGCTGTGAGCAGGGCAAGTGCTTTTGAGAGGGTTCAAGGATGGCTGTACCATCATGCTGGGATGCATCTTCCTTGAGCCTGCTGACAACACCAATGGGACCCTGCTTGTCCCTGTTGGTTTCCTGGATGTGAGCACAAAGGTGGTCCATGTTGGTGATGGAGGAGGACTAGAAAGAGGTGAATGAGGTGATATGCAACTCAAAATCCTTGTTGGACGCAGCTAGGGGTGGGGTGAGATGGAAGGGCATGAGACAAAGGGGTGGATATGCACTGAGCTGGTCACACTTCTATTTGAGGGGGCAACTTCCTGTTGGAGATGCTCAACAGACTGTTTGAGGTGGCTTGTCCTCATCTCACCATCCTGAATGGCCTGGTCGAGCTCAATCTCCCTGTGCTGCACATCAGCTCTGAGGGCCTCTGCATTGGAGCATGTGTTGTTGAGGTCAGTGAGTTGTGTGAGTAAGAGTCTATACAGATGGTCTCTGCATCAGGTTTGGCAAAGGATATGTCTGGCAACATGTGGGTGAGGGTGTTGAGGTTGAGGTTGAGGTCTTGTGGCACTGGCACAAGGAAGGGCATCAACAGTCTTCTGTGCCCTGCATCAAGGCTGTTTTGTGTTCCTGCTTGGCCACTGCATTCTGTTTCATCATGCATCACAAGTCACACATTTGTGGCTTGTGTGGAATTTTTTGCTAAGTCTGTTCCACTTGAGTGCCTGTCCATCACCCCACATGCACTCATGCTTGCCCTTGCTCAGATGCATAGGCTGTCCATGCAGCCTACACCACTGCTGCTAATGCTGAAGGCTAGTCCCTCCTCCCCACAACCAATGTCATCCAGGTCAATCCCATATGGCTTGAGCACTTCTCCAGATCCAATACTGTTGAGTGCACCAAGCTCAAGGTGGAGCTCATGACATACACCAATAACATGATCGAAGGGAGGATCCAGGTATGCATCTCACTCTGTGTGTACAACCAACATGCAGTTACCAGGATCAGATGGCACACCATGATCTCAGTGGACACTACTGCATGGTGGGTGATGTTTCTGGCATGCTCAAGCACCTCACAATGTCCCATGAGTTTTGCTCCATGGGCCAGTGCACACTCAATGTGTCTCACCATGCTTGAGGTATGTCCCACCTGTGCTTGTTGCTGTCCATGGCTGATCACTCCCAGCTGATCATTGAGCAGCACAACTATGCACACATTGCATCATATGTGTACAAAATCAACATGGCCCTAGAGAGTGCCATGTCTGCTACCACTGAGACACCCAAGAAGATGAGCCCCAAGTGTGAGCAGGTTCAATCCAAGCTCAACTTCACCATGGCTCTCTCCCATCTTGGACAGGGCAACTACACAAAAGTGGTCACACTCTTCTTGTGCCTTGGTCCCCTGCCCAGCTCAGTGACTGGATTGACAAGGTCTGTCTTTTGCCTATCCATGCACACAGTTTCACACCACCCAGCTAGTTGCACTGGGGGACATCACCATCTATGGCACCCTTTGCACCCTTGCCAGTTTCTCTCGTGCAGCCATCAAATCCCAGTTGCTCCACAACCCTGTCTTTTCTGCCTACATTGAACAGGAGCCTTACATGTGCAACCTCATCCAGGCCTACATGGTCAGCAACTTCTAGGGATCAGCACAGGTATATCTGCAGGGAAGCAGTGAGACAGGCAGCAAGGGGGTGAGGTGGTGGCAACAGTATGACAGGCAGCAGGGACTCATGAGGGCAGCTGGGGCAACCAAGATGGCATGAGGCAGTGGCAGCAGCAGCAACAACAATGACAACATGACAACCACAGCAACACAGTTGTTGCACCATTGTTGTCATTTTCGGGTGGGATGAGGGGAGGTGGCAAGACAGGTGGCAGGGAGTGAGGGTGGCTGGGGCAACCAAGATGGCATGAGATGGCAGTGGCAACAACAACAACAACAATGTGATAACTGCAGAATCATGGTTGTCATGCCATTGTTATTGTTTTCAGGTGAGACAAGGGGAGGCAGTGAGACAGGTGGCAGGGAGCAAGGATGGCTGGGGCAGCCAAGACAGTGCAAGATGGCAGTGGTGACAACAACAACAACAACAACAATGTGACAACCATGGTATCATGGCTGTCATGCTGTCATTGTGTTACACTTGCCCTGGGTAGGAACAAGCATAGACCTAATGATAATCGCCTAGGTCAAGGACAGGGGCTGAGGGTAATGTACTGATGTAAGTCAGGGGCTCCAGATATGAAGGTCAAGGGGTTCCAGTGGACAAAGGTTCAATATTACATCAGATGATGTCAAGGATCTCCTAGAAGGATTGCAGAGGTTCTAGGTGGTTGGAGACTAAGGACGACAATGAGGAGGCACTAAGGCCAATTTAGGGATGAGCTCAGAGGAGGACTAAGGATGTGAAGGTGAAAACCCAAGATAGGAATTGCTTAGAGTCTACTGTACATGTTCATCCAGTATTTATACTAAGTAATGCTAGTCATACTGAGTCACTACGAGTCAGCAGATAGCCATAAGGCTGTGGACTTTAAGTATAATGCTATGCTAATCTGTGCAAAGGTGCTGCACAATCAGGGGCTATGTGTGATGATGGGAAAGTGAAGAGAATAAATAGTGTGGGCTACACAAATGGAAACACATAGGAAATCTAGTGGGGATCTCTAAGTAAATATAGATAGTAAGCATAAATAGACATGGTAAGGTCTAGAACATGAATGGATATTGATGTTACCATGTCACATATTGAGAGAATCAAAAGAAGACTGAGAGAGATTGTTATGTAACAGAGAAAGAAAAGATAGGGGGGTATCACTGATTGTAACACATTGTCATTTTCAGGTGGGATGAGGCAAGACAGGCAGCATGGTGTGAGGGCTGCCAGTACAACCAAGACAGTGTGAGATGGCGGCAGTGGTGATAACAACAATAACAACAACAATGTGACAACCATGGTATCATGGTTGTTGCACCATCATTGTTGTTTTCAGGTGGGATGAGGCAAGACAGGCAGCATGGTATGAGGGCAGCTGGTGCAACCAGGGCAGCATGAGACAGTGGTGGTGGCAACAACAACAACAACACCTGGTCCAGCAACCACCATCTGTACCACCTCCTGCCTGTCCTTCATGGGCTGAATTATGCATTGTATGTTTTTAGTGGGAGCAAGACCTATCATGGAAAATGGTAGTATTATGAGCATGTATACTGTACTATTTCCTTAATGTTACTAATATATCTAAGTTTGCTATTTTATCTTGCACATCCAAAGTAGCTAATCATGAAGTTGGTCAAAGTCACATAAGTCAGTGAAGACACCTCAGCTGGTCTTGGACCCCAGCTATTCAGCTTAATTGACTTGTGGTGCTAATGTTATGTTATGAGCCAAATTAGATGAAATAAGCACTGCATAAGCCAAAAAAAGATCAGTGTGAATTTACTGATACATGCCAGTCAAGCCTGTCTCAGTCACAATGTGGGTGTCAGGCTGGGCTGGATGGGATGTAATGCACATGGGTGGGTAAAAGTATCTGTCCACAATGAAGTAGGATGTGGCATCCCTTGTAGGTATACTTGTAGATGAGGCCCTTATCCATGAGCACTACATGCAGGGAGGGGCATGACAAGACATAGGAAGAGAGGTGGGTGCTAGACCAATCTGATTCTCAAACCACAGGCCCAAGATCCAATACATGCAGGATGGTGTAGTATAAGACATGTAATGTCATTAGTACAATACTGACCATACTTAAGATTGTGCATGACATGAACTGAGTTCAATTCACAATGATACTGAAAGTACAAAGATATTATGTGGGCTGTCCTACAGACAGCCCACTATTTAAATAATTAAAATTTCAGTCCTTGGCACATGTGATAAGTAATCACATGCACTGTATGATCTGTGACACTAACAACCATCTCTTGACAATCATTGTAATCATGTGGTGCATAGCATCTTTCTTCTTATGGGCCTTTAGCCCCTGTCTCCTATACATGTTGGGCCTTTGGCCCATTTACCTGTTTGTCGGCCATTAGGCCCTTACATGTAGATGTGGTCCACAGAACTAGATACCAAAAGGACAGGGGTAGGACAGGGTTAATAGAGACAAGACCAAAAAACACAAGCTTCTACATGAAAAAGCAGAGAAGAGAATGTTTGAGTGCTGTCCGGTGTTAAGTGGTGGATGAGAGGACAAACGCACTGGTGCCGGGGTTGTTGCTGTCAGGAATGACACCAGATAGGATGGAAAAGCAATCTCCATCCCAAGGGTTCTTTCTGGGATCCATTGTTATAGTATGAACCACCTTGAACCTGGTTTCCACACCCTTTTGAGTAAAGCTGACAGCCAATATATGCACTGTGTGGCTGCAACCAAGGAACTCTTTCCACACAGGAGCAGCATGCTGCCCAGGTGCCCAGTATCAAAGTTTGGGTTTCTGTGACTCAACAGAACTTCAGATGGTCTGTGAAGACTGCCTTCTTCTTCATCCACCTGTCCTTGTGTCAGAGCAATTTCACATTACAAGTTTGGAACATACTGTCTCCAGCTGAAGCCAAAATCAATCCTCTGCTGTCATCATGATTGTGTGCTCCAAATAGCCCATGACTTTGTACAGCATAAGCTTGAGTGCAGCATGTATGCATTGTAAACTCTCTGAAGATGGTCTCAATGCAGTTTTGGAAAGCTGTTTTCATCATGGTGAGATGTTCAGCATACCTGCAATGCAAATGTTGCTACATACCATACTGTCTATCAGGCAACTTGATCCAAGATTTGAGAATGAAGTTACCTTCTTGGAGATTCATCACCACCTGGCACCAGAGTGCCTCACTGAGCATTTCCTATGCATGAACAGTGTGCACAAGGTAGAAAAGTTTTGCCAGAGTGGTGACCAGCTGTAAGCTATCAGGATGGGTGGTTAACCCGAGTTGCAAGAGAGAGGGTGCAACCTACCTCTACCCAATCCTCCCCATCTCTGTTTTTGGGGTATCCTGTTTTGCACACTCAAATCACCACCAAGACATGCTTCCATTGGTTGTGACTGAATGGATTTATTGATGACATCCCAATATTGGTTGTCATCAATTTGAGTCCTCAATGTGAGTGCTCCATGTGAATCTGGATGGGGGAGGTAAGTGAATGCAGCTTGCATGAGTGATGAGGACACCAGATACCCTACAACCTTGCTGTGTCAAGCTCACCAATGGAATAGGCATGCACCATCACCATGCCTTGCCTCTGCAACGCCTAGCTCACAACAGTGCTGGCTTGTCCATCTGAAAAGATGGCAGGGGTTGACAGACAACCTCTGCACCAGGATGATGGAGTACAACACTGCTCATGGTGGCTCCTGGGGTTGCCATTAATGGTGGATCACAGGTATGGTGGCTGAAAGCAGGTCTGCACATAAGAAGGGGCAGATGCTATTGCTTCAAGGGCACAGCTATTTGTATGATCAGTTCATAGGGTCCCTTTTGTCTGAAAATGAGACAGGCTGTCAGCAGGGATACAACAACTGACAGACAGTAGGGTGTGCAAAAACTTTGTACACAGAGAAGCAGAAGTGAACAGGAATGTTTAGTAGTGTGAGAAATTTGTGCCAGTGTGCTAGTGTGGGTGAAAAGGATGTTTGTCACAAATGATATAGACATACTTACCCATTGTACAGCAAGAGAACTCAGATTTATGGGTCTCAGCTAGTAGACTCAAACTGCTCAATGGACTACAAGCAGACATTCAGAATGACCATTCTTCCCATTCCTCACTGACTCAGTGTAGGCTTGTCTGGCTACTGTGTTGCCTTATTAAATCCCCTGTGGATGGTGGAGGAGGGCATCCAAGCAGGTGGTTCTGCTCAGGGTCCTGCATGGCAGTGTTTCAAGTCCTGATGGATGACCTGAAAGCAAAAGAGTATCCCTCTGGCTGAGTGCCTGTAGGTGATCACACCAGGTTGGATGGCTCCCACCCCCTACTCACATTTCCCTCTGTTACCCACCTCTACCTGTATTGTACATGGCTCACTTGCTGCAGTCCAGCCCTGATCCTTGGAGAGGGGCACAAGACAGCTGGTACCATTCTTTGCACACAGTCTGGCCATCTAATCTTGGGCTTAGATGTCACTCCCACAGTCAGAAAGCCTGCCACTGACACCTTTTTATGCTTATAGGCTGCAATACAACCCATCTGATCTCAGAAAGTGCAAAAGGTGACACATTCCAAACTTCTTCAGATTTTGTGTCATGCTGAACATGGTTGGTGCTCTCCTTGGTTGTCTTGTTGCAGGTGCATGTCAGATTGGACAGGCTGTTGACTTGTGCTGGGCATTGCTTTCATCGCTGGTGCTACTTGATAGGCCATATCTCACATGGTGTGCATTGAAGTATGGTATGCCACATGAATTTCTTTGTGGCCCATGCCTCAGGCCATTTCCTGATTGGGATTGGTGTAATAGCTCCCCTCTATCTTTCCAATGTTGTATCATTGCTAGGTTTGCAAATTCACAGTGGATGGTTGGATTGAGTGCAATTCCAGTCAGACTATAGCTTACATTACTAGTGTTCCTCCCTGAATCTTGTGAGTATTGATATTAGCAAATACTATGCTGATGATCCTCTATTCTGGTACAAAGAAGGTGCATGGATGTCATGCTTACAGCAAAGCGCTTGTGCATGTGTGTGCCATTTTGATCTTGGAGTAACTTGAGAGAATCAAATAGTCAAGATCACCTGCAATAAAAAACCTTTCATTTTTTGATGTTGACCAGCAATACCAAGGTCTTGTGCTGCCCAGGCCACCATAACAGCAGCACTATAGTGGTCTCAATCACATGAGAGTACCACAAGTTTGTCCCTTGACACCTTTGAAGCTGGCAGGTATTGACCTTGACTTTGTCCCATAATTGCAGACACATGGGGGATGATGAGCTGGAGGATGATAGTCAGTGCCAAGTTCATCCCCCAATTTGCTTGTATGTACTTTACCACATGCTGGCTCTTGAACAGAGCAAGTGGACTAGTATGCTGCAAGCAGGTAAGAACATAGTATATCAATAAACTGGAATCAATGAGTTTTGCCCATGTTTCAGACCTTTTGGCTCCACCCTGGTAGGTGAGTGCATGGTTGTGGAAGTGATGCTTGGTGGTTTGTGGACTCCTGGCCACATGTTGGGTGGATGAGTTGGGAAGATAAAAGGGCTGGATATTGATGCATTTAGTAGTGTTGTCTGAGGACATGTTTTAGGTAGTGACTCACCTTGGTCACCAGTCATCAAAGCTTGCTCTTCATCAATGGCATAGCCTCTGCCCAACCTGGCAGGTAGTTCTAATTCTAGGGGATATGTGCACAGACACATTTGATGCCTAGCCAGCAGTATGTTCAAATGACCACCAGGAAGAATTCCACTCAGATCAACATATAGCACTCACTTGTGTTGTTTCAGCCCGCTCCTTTCAGATCATCGTCCTTGTTGATACCCCAGCAACCCAACATAGTGATTAATATCAATGCCAGCAATTGAATAAAAGGGCCCAAAGAAGCAAAGTAAGAAAGAACTTGAAACCCAGCATATGTGCAGCAGCAGTCACAACCTGTAAATGTTGAAATTGGCCACATCCCTGCTGTAGGAAACCAGGACCACAGTCAGGTGAAGCCAGGTTTTGGAGATGACCATGGAAACTATGAGACACAGCAAGTTCACATTGTCCCATCATCCAAGCAGTCACCTGCACTTATCCACCTCTCAGCTTTATAACAACTTGATTTTGCAATAAAAAATCTCAAGAAGAAGATCAAGCACATTCAATCTGGCTTCTCCCACAGAAGTGCCTTTGCAGTGCCAACCCACCACTCCACCACTCAACCCAACATCATCTCTTGTTTATTTGGCTCATGGCTGAGGTATGCTCAGGATATCACTAACATCCTACATGCTCTTGATATTGCTGATAGGACCACTAGTCCTGTGCCTGCCCAAGGGTCTGGTTCTATGCAACCTACCATGCCTGTGAACGACATGGGTGCTCAACCCACTCAAATCCATGATCCTGCAGATAGTGTCCACCTGACACCTGCTAGTCCTGTACCAGCCAAGGGGTCCCACCCCACACAATCGCACCACTCTGCTGATGTTCTCCCTACTCCACTGGGCATCATCTCAGACTTGCAGCCAAGTTGTGTTCAGGATACCACCCCACCCACTCCTGAGGTCATTGATAGAGCTGCTGGTCATATACCTGCAGAGAGATCTGATTTCCTGCAACCTTGCATACCTATGAATGCCAAGCCCACTCAATCCCACAATTCCAAAGGTATTGATTCCTCAGCAGTTGTTAGCCCTACACCTGCCCACACACCCCACCACATGCATGTGATACAACCTAGTGTGACTGCCAGCAACCCAAATAGCCTATTTGCTCAACCCCCAAATGTGTCTGCAGAGTGTTTCTGTTATGCTTGGTCTGTGTAGGAATGAGCGTAGGCTCAAAGAACTAACTGTGGGGTCAAGGGTTCAAGGTATTTGGACAAGAGGGCTTGCCAGAAGGTCAAAGGTTCAGTTGATGGATGTCATCGATGAGTTTCAAGGAAGTTGTTCAACGATGAGATCAATGAAAGAGTTCAGAGATTCGAGGAGGTCAAGATAAGATTGAGCAGGACTAAGCTGAAGATACATTGAGTAGAACAATGGCTTAAGTACTGTGAGGGATGGAAACTAGTGGAAGGTCATGGAAGGTTCATTACTAAGCAATCAAAGATAGAACCTTCCATAAGAAATAGAAGTGCAGATAACAAGAATAGAAAACAGAAAATGAAAGGTGTACGACGAACATGTTGTATGTTCTAGAGCACTCTAAGGAAAATAAAAGGTACTGGGTCGGGCTGGTCTATCATATCAATGAGAAAAGAAGTGAATTGTAACAGTTTCCCATCTTTTGATATGACTGCTGCCCAAATCAGACTTGGTCCTGGTGACTCAAGTTCATGGCCAAGTGATATGGAGGGAATGACTAAGTTACCTATCATTGTTAGCAAATCCACTTGTCCTACATTGATATGCAACTCAAAGACTCATCTTTGTGTCAAGGAGTCTGCATCTCAGGGAGTTGCTTGTCCACAGGAACTTGAACACATGCAACATGGTATGATTGCTAACTCTCTGTGCCTACTTTCTGCTGATGACATTGAAGACCATGCTACTCAAACTCAGCCTTGTGATCCTGATGTTGATGTGGCTGGTAGGCATGTTATATTTTTATGTGCTATCAAAACCTGATGTCCATGAAATAGATGAGGACTGCTGATATTGCTCATATCATGCAAGACACTGACAAAGACATCATGGAGAAATTTGGTCAATTTAGAATTCTGATTATTGGTCAGGCAAATGCTGGAAAGACAACCATTCTTCAAAAAATCTGCAATTCCACAGAAGACCCTGAGATCTATGATTATGAGGGGAATAAGGTGATAATGTCCATCATGTTAAATTCAAGATACATTGTTCTGATTGACATGTGCTCAGGTTAATCAGGGAATTGTGTTACAATTCACTTCATCTTTTCCTCATATGATAGACTGGCCAAACCCAGTGCCTTTTTCCTTCTTTAGAATGCTCTAGAACACACAATGTGTTCATTGCACACCATTCATTTCCATTCTCTATTTTTGTTATCTTTGCTTCCTTTTCTCCTGGAAAGTTCTATCTTCATTTGCTTAAGCAACAAACCTTCCATGACCTTCCATTAATTTCTATTCTTCACAGTACTTAAGCCATCAGTATACTCAATGTATCTCCAGCTTAGTCCTGCTCAATCTTACCTTGATCCCCTTGAACCTCTGAACTCCTTCATTGACCTCACTGTCAGACGATCTCCTTGAATCTCTGAAATCCTTTGTCAACTTCATCATCAGATGCCCCCTTTGAATCTCATCAATGTCTATTGTTGACTGAACCCTTGACCTTCTGGCAAGCCCTCTTGTCTGAATACCCTTGACCCCTTGACTCTCTTGTTAGTTCTTTGAGCCTATGCTCGTTCCTACCTGGACCAAGCATAACAAAAGGACTAAGCTAGTCTTTCAGGCTACCATTGTTGTAGTTCCCACCATTTCCTCCCCTCGAACACCTGGCACCCTTGAAAGGGCACTACAATGCTCTTATCAAGTTCCCTCAGAATCCCCCCCCTCCACTGAACACTCTAATGAGGATTTCGACATCCCTCTTGAATCCCCTGAAACCTTCATCCCAGATATCTCTTTCAGGGAACCTATGCCACCCCTCCTCACCCCTACTGCAACCAGACCTCTCCTCCCTCCCCAACCCTCCAACCCTTGACAGTTCATCCCCTCACATCCACTCCCCCCTTCCTTCCCCCACAACCATCCCACTCCACCATGACATCAAAACCAGTTGAACTTCACATTGGTACCCCTGAATACTTTGATGGTGACTATGCTAAAGCTATGATCTGGTTGGACTCTGTCCAAACCTACTTCCTTGTCAATGAAGAAGTCTATACCACCAATGCCAAGAAGATTGCCTTTGCCCTCTCATATATGACCAAGGGAGCTGCCCTTACTTGGGCCTCTTCCTTCCGAAAAACTGCCCTCAATGCCAACAAAGGCTTTGGAACCTATGAGGACTTTATAAAGGAGTTCAACACCACATTGGAACCCACAGCCCTCTCTATTACCTGGCTCTCCACTACCAAGATGGAAGGAAAACCCTCCTTCTCCAACCTCACTAAATACATCTCTGAATTCCAAAACCATGTCCAGATCAGTGGAATCACCAACCAAAACATCCTCATCAGGTACTTCTCCACTGGCATCTATGTCAAACTCATGTGCCATATCATGTCTATGGACACCATCCCCACCAAAATCAGCAAGTGGTACACCAAAGCCACCCACTTCCTCACTCAATGGGGAAGAGCCGACAACATGGCAAAATGAGGCAAGACCAACCTCCCCTGCCATTCATTCCCCTCCTCCTCCTCCTCCTCCTGTCCCCAGAAAGACCCTGATGCCATGGACATTGATGCTATCAAAGTATCCAAGATGACCCCAGAAGAACGAAAGTGCTGCATTGCCAAAGGACTTTGTTTCCATTGCTACAAACCAGGACATCTCTTGGGTGATTGCCCCCACTTCCCTTCTCAGCCAAAGAAAGCCAGAGAAAGGAAGGTTAGAAAAGTTGAAGAAATCCCAAGGCTAGTAGAAGTTGAGAACAATAACAAAGAAGAAACTGTGGCTAGAATCTCCTTCATTTCACCAAATGAGGATTTTTAGAATGGAGACCTTCCTCAATGCAAGGCTCTCCCTCTTTTACGTGCACCTCTGTACTTGTATTGTTGATTACAAAGCAATCCATGCAGATCCCCATCGAAATTGTTGAACCATCACACCTAACAGCTGTTGGAACCTGCACTCTCATTGACTCCAGAGCACAAATCTCCTGCATTGACTGGGACTTTGTTCAAAAAAATCATCTCCCAAAAGAACGACTCCCCTCCCCCATTGCTGTTTGAAATGTTGACCAATCCTCAAACAAGAATGGCCTTATCCATTTCTCCACCATGCTCCATGTCCACATTGGTCAACTCACACATCGTGTTACATTCTACATCCTTAACTGTGGAAAAGAGAATGTAATCCTTGGACTCCCCTGGCTTAAGCAAGCCAACCCCACCATTGACTGGATCAAATGAGAACTATCTATTTCCCTCAACTCCGATCAATCCAAAGATCTGTACTACAACCACACCAAACCACCCCCCAACCCCCAAATGCCAACCACTTGCCCACCTCATCATGTACAGGTCAACTCCATATGGGATGGACATCTCCACAACTACATGAAGAAAGAAACCAAAGCCCAATACCTCCTACAAGCCAATGACAACTGCATCATCAATTGAATCATTTGTTGTGGGTCCCACTTCATTCCCTCTGCCACTATTGCCAAACTTACCACATCCACAGAACTAGCTATGGCTGCTGAAAAAGCCAAACCAGAAGCAACACTCCCACCCAAATACTCTGCCTTTTCCTTTGCCTTCTCCAAAGAAGCAACTGACCATGTCTCCCCTAGCCGACCTTATGACCATGAAATCAACCTTGACAACTCTTTTACCCCAAAAATCGGCAAACTCTACCCACTCTCTCCCAACAAGAAGGCAGCCACAGAAGCTTTCCTTGATGAGAACCTCAAAGCAGGAAAGATTCATCCATCCAACTCTCCTCAAGCCACCCCCTTTTTCTTCATTAAAAAGAAGGATGGTGGTCTCCATCCCTGCCAAGACTATCAATATGTCAATGAGCATACCATCCATGACACCTACTCCCTTCCCCTCATATCCAACCTCATCGATAAACTCAAAGGTGCCAAGACTTTTACTAAATTTGATGTCTGATGGGATTATAACAATATCCGAATCAAGGATGGTCATCAATGGAAAGCAGTGTTCATCATGCACAAAGGATTGTTTGAACCAACCATTATGTTCTTTGGCCTCTGTAACTCCCCAGCCACTTTCCAACACTTCATGAACAACTCCTTCCATGATATGATCACAGAAGGGTGGCTAGTCATTTACATAGACAACCTCCTCATCTTTTCCCCCAATGCCAAGACCCACAAAGAATGAACTAAATGAGTTCTCCAATGCATGACCAAGTTAGATCTTCACCTTAAACTTGACAAATGCAAGTTCGCTACAGACAAGGTTGAATACCTTGGCATGATTGTTCACCCTGATGAACTTGCCATGGACCCAGTAAAACTGGATGGCATTCATGAGTGGCCAACCCCTGTCAAAGTCAGAGACATCCACTCCTTCTTGGGATTTGCCAACTCCTATCAACATTTCATTCCCAATTACTCCAACATTGCATGCCCCCTCCTTGACCTCACAAAGAAGAACCAACCCTGGGACTGGTCTTCCAGTCACCAACAGTCCTTTGACAAACTCAAACAATTGTTCCTTGCCCTACTTACATATCTGTTCGACTATTAAGTCTTTCAGTTAAGCATGCTTATGTCATTGCACCCTACAGAACCTTTCATGGTTCATTAACTTCCATTTAATGTCTAGCATACCTTATTAATGAAATATAATTATTGATTTTAAAGTAATTATCATTTTCATAATAATTTACAATAATAATTTATTTGTCAGAATATTTATTATTATAAAAATAGTAAATATTAATTATTTTATCTATTTGGATGTACTTTGCTACTCTATTAAAGATGACTGCCCCAGTCAAACTGCCAACTAGTCAGCTATTTCCTCTTAAATTTTATAAATAAGAAGATAAATACCAGTTCCACCTCAGACCTAAGGTTTTCCATAGATGTCTAATCAACTCCCTATTATCTGTATAACCAAGGTTATAGAACTTTTTATATGATAACTAGCTACAGTAAAGCTGCATGGGGTCTTCCCATCCTCTTTGAGGTAACCCACATCTGCATGGGTAATTCAATTTCACTGAGCAAGTTGTAGAGACAGTGAAGCCATCATTAAATTATTGATACTGGACCACATTTAATGGCCAATTTATTTTGCTACCTTAGGATCCTCATAGTTAAGACTGCTATTAACCAATTTTTTGTAAAAAAACAGTTACCCATTATTATTACTTATTAATATGGCATTGGGCAAATCTCGGTCACCCAATCCTCCATCTCCCAGGCCCTGCCTGCCCCTTTGCCATTGCCACCAGCACCTCCAAATATGCCTCTGGTGGAGTCCTTCTCCAAACTGATGCCAATGGAGATTGGCACCCATGCTCCTACCTCTCCCAATCCTTCTCCCCCACTGAATGCAACTATGACATCTATGATAGAGAACTCCTTGCTGTCATTCATGGTCTCAAAGCCTGGCACCATTACCTCCAAGGATCTCCCTTCCCTGTCAAAGTCTTCACTGATCATAAGAACCTCACATACTTCTGCCAACCTCAGAAACTCAATTGATGACAGGCTTGTTGGTTACTTGACATCTCAGACTTTGACCTCCACCTTACCCACATCCCTGGTACCTCTCTTGCAGCACTGGATGCTCTCTCCCACCAACCAGATCTTCTCCCACCCATCAACGATGACAATGACAATGTCACCCTCCTTCCTGACACTCTCTTCATCAACCTCATAGACACCTCCCTCCAAACCAAACTAGCTGCCTCCTCTGCCTCAGACCCCCTTGTCCTGGACGCCCTGCATGCTACCACTGGTGACATCCCTGCTCAATTCTGCTCTCATTTCTCTGACTGGCAGTACAATGCTGGTGTTCTCACCTTCCAGGGATGTGTCTATGTTCCCCCTGACCTCCATCGCTCCATCATCAAATGCCACCATGATCACACCTCTGCCAGACACCCTGGATATCTCAAAGCCTGCCAGCTCATTGCTGCTGAGTTTTGGTGGCCAGGCCTTGCTCAATTCATTCACAAATATGTCGAAGGGTGCACCCCCTGTCAATCATCAAAAGCAAACACCCATCCCACTGCTCCCCCCCTCTCCTATATTGCCTCCTCCTCCTCTCTCCCTTTCCAACAGATCTCCTGTGACCTCATCATGGACCTCCCTGTTTCCTCAGGCTTTGACAGTCTTTTGGTCATGGTTGACCATGGGCTTACTAAGGGGGTGATTCTCTGCCCTACTAAGAAATCCATCTCCACTGAAGGAATTGCCTCTCTCTTTTTCCACAAAGTCTACACCTGGTTTGGCCTCTACAACAAAATCATCTCAGATCATGGCCCCCAGTTTGCCTCCTCCTTCACAAAAGAACTTGGACAACTCCTCAGATACAACCTTTCCCTCTCCACTGCATACCACCCTCAATCTGATGGAGAGACTGAACAAGTAAACCAAGAAATAGAAACCTATCTTCAGATCTTCTGCAGCAACTCCCCTTCCACATGGTCTAATCTTGTCTCCCATGCTGAATTTGCACACAATCACCACCCCCATTCCATCACCAACAAATCCCCATTCTTTCTCATGATGGGCTTTGAACCCTGTCCTCTTCCTGCCATCATTGCCAAAACCAACCTCCCTGCAGTCAAAGAATGACTTAAACTCCTCCTCACAGCCCAAGATGAAGCCCTGGTGGCCCATGAACTTGCCAGACAAGTTATGAAATCCTGTTTCCATGGAAAATTCACTCCCTTCCATAAAGGCAACAAGGTTTGGCTAGAAGCTCAGAGCCTGAAATGTCTTATCTCCCACCTGAAGTTTGCTTCCAAACAAGAAGGCCCATTTACCATTACCCAGGTCCTCTCCCTCCTCACTTATAAACTCCGTCTCCCACACACATGGAAAATACACCTGGTCTTCCATGCCTCCCTGTTATCGCCCTATCGTGAAAACAATGTACACAGACCAAACTTCCCCTTCCCCCCACCTGACCTCATCAACAGAGAAGAGGAATACAAAATGGAAAAGATTATCTGACACCATGGAACTCAGAATAACTGAAAATTCCTAGTCCAATGGAAGGGATACTTGGCCAAAGAAGACTCATGGCTACCTGAATTGGAGTTTATCCATGCCAAGAAAATCCTCTCTGAGTATAAAACCCTTCATCCTCATGTCTTTTCCCCCTTGTCACCCACATCATCTGTGAAATCCAAACATGTCTGCTCCCACTAGATCTCCCTCCCCCACCACAGCTACCACTGGCTGGACCACCCCCTTGCTCTATTGTATTCAAGGTCTTGACTCCACTAACTACAACCTGGGTATTCCCTGACCTGCATCTCCCCCTCTGTGTCTTCCCACTCTTGACCCAAACCCAGTCCTCTCTGTCAAACTACCTCTGTATGCTCAATGCATCCACCCCAACAACTTCCCTATCACCAAACAATCCTCTTTAATGCTCCTCCTCAAGACCCCCCATCTTATTACCCCCCTTTGTGCTCACTTAGAACCATTCTCCCCCCTTGACACCCTACTTCTCCTTTTTCAAGAGATCCACAGCCTCTACCCCCTTACCAACCAGATGTCTGACTACCCTATGGAACATGTCACCACCCTCCATGAATCCCACACTGAGCTGACCAACCTTGTCCTTTCTGTCATGCACCAATTGGAAATGGACAAACTAGCCAAGGACATACTACATTATACCAGAGAGCTTGATGAATGCCACCACCTGCATCAAAACCCATCCCTGGAGGCCTCTGAAGAACCCCTCACCCTCGAGGAACTAGCCATTATGGAATGAGCCGAAGTCAGTTGGGAAGGACAGTGTAATGTACCCCTCTCCCCCAACCATTACCTCTATAGCTGAGCATGTTTCCATTGCCACCGACTTTTGCATATCCATATCAACTGCCCATACTATATCTGCCTGCATTGTGCTCGTCACCACTCTGGTCACACCCAACACTGCTGTCCTCATTGCCCTTGTCCATGTACCCTCAACCTGGTAAACCCCTCTTCCCCCTCTTTGGCTTCTTCAACATACTCTAGGCATTCTGGCTTCATTCCTCCATCTCCACCCCAACCTCTCATCAAATGACTTTCCAATTTTCTGTCCTCCAGCTCAAATCCAGCTCCCAGACCAGTTCCCCCTCCATCTTATTGCTGTTGTCAACCTCTTCATCCTCATCACCATCATCATTGCCCCTCTCCTGACCCTGAACTTGCTGACTTAGTCCTGAATGACAATGACCCTGGGTATGATGACTCGGCTTATGCCAACATGACCAGCTCCCCAGGAGGAGATAGGTGTATGGATCTCTGATTCTTTTCTTTTCTCATCATAACTTCAAATGTACTCTAGGGGTAATGTTATGATTCACTTCATCTTTTCCTCATATGATAGACTGGCCCAACCCAGTACCTTTTTCCTTCTTTAGAGTGCTCTAGAACACACAATGTGTTCATTGCACACCATTCATTTCTGTTCTCTATTTTTGTTATCTTTGCTTCCTTTTCTCCTGGAAAGTTCTATCTTTGTTTGCTTAAGTAACAAACCTTCCATGACCTTCCATTAATTTCTGTTCTTCGCAGTACTTAAGCTGTCGTTATGCTCGATGTATCTCCAGCTTAGTCCTGCTCAATCTTACCTTGATCCCCTTGAACCTCTGAACTCCTTTGTTGACCTCATTGTTGGACGATCTCCTTGAACCTCTGAAATACTTCATTGACTTCATCATTGGACACCCCCTTCAAATCTCATCGACATCTATTGTTGACTGAACCCTTGACCTTCTGGCAAGCCCTCTTGTCTGAATACCCTTGACCCCTTGACTCTCTTGTTAGTTCTTTGAGCCTATGCTTGTTCCTACCCAGACCAAGCATAACAAATTGAAGGTGCAAGGGAGGTAGGGTGTTGGATATATGTAATGAAACCTTGGTTTCACCTGCTATTTATAGCATGGATTGCACAATATCAACCATGAATTGGTTTTCAAAAGCAATCCCAAGTTTGTCTTTCATGACTCTCCTGGATTTGAGGCTGGACATGATGAGGAACTTCAAAAAATAAGAGATTTTCTTGCAAAGTGGTCTGAGAATAATCATCTCAAACAGCAGATTCATGCCATATGGTGAGGAAAGCTGGTTATGCTTTTATTTTATACTAATAGACATAGGTATTGCATCTCTATGGATCAACTCCACCATGCCATCATTGTTGCAGAGGAAAGGTTCTTTGGTGAATGTGACACCAGAAATGGTAAGAATGGCATTCTGGGGGTACATTTATATGCTAATGACCTGCCTGATATATAGTTCCAGTTATGGTGCTGCTCACCAAATTTGATGCCCTTATAACACAGGCATTTCAGCCTGAGTTCATATTTTTGCCAGAACATGAAAGGCAGAAAAGACTAGAGATTGCTGCCCAAGAGATGTTTCAGAAGAGAAACATTTGGGGAGATCTATGCAAGATGGCATTTCCACCTAGAGCATCAGTACAACTGCAAGGTGACTATACAAGGCCAATTATTTCTAGTACATAGGACTAAGGGTTTTTCAGACATGGACACAAGTGATATGGGATGCAATATATTACTGGAAAAAACAGCAGCTGCATTAGACAACAAATCATTGCAGATGTTGTTGGTATCAGTACAAGAAAAAAACATCTTGCTTTGCATCAAATATGCAATTGAATAGTAAGTTAAATATCACAATACAACACACCTATGGAATAATAGATGTAGTGTTTTGGAGAGATATGTTGCTTTTAGGATGACTGGAAAAAATAAAGATCACAATGTAATGAAGGCAATTGCAAGTTGGTTCCCACATACACAGGTATGATTTGAATGATTGTATCCATTGGAGTAGGAGGAAAAATGAATATTTCACATAGGTAAGATTTTGCAAATAATAGTATTTGGAAACTTTGTTAGATGGTAAGTAAGCTGATGTTTATCAGAAGTCTGCATTTTTCTCATGGCCCTTTATCTGCTGCTTTTCCATTCATAGGAAGTAAGTGGTCTGATGTGCATCAGAAGTCTGCATTTTTCTCATGGCCCTTTTTCTGCTGCTCTTTCATTCATAGTCTGTAAGTGTTCTGATGTTTATCAGAAGCCTGCATTTTTCTTATGGCCCTTTTTCTGCTGCTCTTCCATTCATAGTGAGTAAATGGTCTGATGTGCATCAGAAATCTGCATTTTGCTCATGGCCATTTTTCTGCTGCTCTTCCATTCATAGGAAGTAAGTGGTCTGATGTGCATCAGAAGTTTGCATTTTTCTCATGGCCCTTTTTCTGCTGCTTTTCCATTCATAGGGGGTGAGTGGTCTGATTTGCACCAGAAGTTTGCATTTTTCTCATGATCCTTTTTCTGCTGCTCTTCCATTCATAGGAAGTAAGTGGTCTAATGTGCATCAGATGTCTGCATTTTTCTCATAACCCTTTTTCTGCTGCTCTTTCATTCATAGTCTGTAAGTGGCCTGATGTGCATCAGAAGTCTGCATTTTTCTCATGACCCTTTTTCTGCTGCTCTTCTGTTCATAGGGAGTAAGTGGTCTGATGCACATCAGAAGTCTGCATTTTTCTCATGGCCCTTTTTCTGCTGCTCTTCCATTCATAGTTTGTAAGTGGTCTGATGTGCATTGGAAGTCTGCATTTTTCTCATGGCCTTCTTTCTGCTGCTTTTTCATCCATAGGGGGTAAGTGGTCTGAAGTGATTAGATGGCTGCATTTGATCTCCTGGTTATTTCAAACTAATAACTTCATTTTTCTAACTGCTACATATGATATCATTTATGTAGCTGGTAAGCCTTTCTTCAATTTTCTGATATTGCTGTCATGTTTTATTTTGTCTAGGATGTGAGCAAATATTCTGTAACATATTTTTTCTTTCTCACATCAATATATTATTTGCCTTTAGCAAGTAAGATTTTAAACAGTTGGTTCTCTTTTTTAATTGATTGACTTGGATAGCTGATATTTTTCAGGTGCTGCAAACTCAGTACTCCCAGCAGGTTAGTACTCACAATGTAACTTGTTGTGTTTTTTCTCAGCACATTGTTCCATAGATTTCACCACATAGCATGCACAACTCTCATGTGATATATTTTATTATATGATGGTCATTCACTAACTGAATACATTTTCTTCAGGTTCTGCCAAAGAGGCAGGCATGGAAATATGTCCTTCAACATGGAATAGGTATGTTATGCAAACTTATTATTGAGCAATATATATATATATATTCTAGGTCTTCTACTTGTTCTTCAATATTCCTTTTTCCTCATCCAAGGGAAACATCCTGATCCATTCAATGTGGCTGCAAAAAAATACCATACATCTGGTATATTTGCACAGGTGGCCAAGGACCTTGAAGTTCTCTGTGACCATTATCTTGCTGCAGATCAGAAGACAAGGAGGAAGCTTATCATGGATGTAATCATCCACCATCCAATCTGTGGGTAGTTCAATAGATTAGTATTTCCATGCTGAGTTGGTTTTTGCAGCCTAGTGCATAATGCCTCTATCTAAAGAATGCTTTTGCCCTTGCTTGTTTCCAATGTGTACTCTAGAACAGTATGAAAATTTATCTGTGAAGTCTTTTATGCTGTATGATGGGTCACTGCATAGCTTTGTAAGGTGCTTGATGCAGTGGTTACACAAGCCATCTGCTCTGGATGCTTCACAGATTCTGAGTTTTAATCATTTGGTACATGTTGGGTTATCACAGCCATCATTCTTGACAGCTTTGTGACCCATTCTCACTTGGCCTCAATCATTACTGACATCACTCATCACATTGTCCATGATCCTGTCAGACACTTCAAGACCAATGCCATGACTTATAATGTACCATCTCACCTCACTACTATTGCCTTAGGGTGCTTGTCATGAGTGCCTTGATGATTCCTTCAAAACCAAGTATGACATGGTTCATCATGCATCCTAGGTCCCACTGCTTCTGACAGTAACAGTCTTCTCTGTCTCACTTGGAATGTTTATGGATGTCATTTAGACTTTGGCTGTAGTGTTGATGTTACACTTGGTCCAGGTAGGAATGAGCATAGGCTCAAAGAACTAGCAATGAGATCAAAGGTTCAAGGATATGCAAGCAAAGGAGCTTGCCAGAGGGTCAAGGGTTCAGTTGACAAGGGAAGTCGATGGGATTCAAGGAGGTTGTCCAACAAAGAAGTCAACAAAGGGGTTTCTGAGGAGTTTGAGGGAAGCAAGGTAAGATTGAGCAGGACTAAGCTAGGGATACATTGAGTATGACCAAGGCTTAAGTACTGCAAAGGTGGAAGCCAATGGAACCTTGTGTTACACTTGCCCCAGGTAGGAACAAGCATAGACCTAATGATAATCACCTAGGTCAAGGACAGGGGTTGAGGATATCATACTGATGTAAGTCAGGGACTCCAGAGATGAAGATCAAGGGTTCTGGTGGACAAAGGTGTGTTCTTACGTCAGATGATGTCAAGGATCTTCCAGAAGGATCGCAGAGGTTCTGGGTGGCTAGAGACTAAGGACAATGATGAGGAGGCACTAAGGCCAACTTAGGGATAAGCTCAGAGGAGGACTAGGGATGTGAAGGTGAAAACCTAAGGTAGGAATTGCTTAGCATCACTGTACATGTTCATCCAGTATTTATACTAAGTAGTGCTAGTCATACTGAGTCACTATGAGTTAACAGATAGCCCTAAGGCTGCGTAAACTAAGTATAAAGCTATGTGAGTCTGTGCAAAGGAACTGTGATCAAAGGCTATGTTTGATGAAGGGAAAGTAAAGAGAATAAATAGCACAGGCTGCGCAAGTGGGGACACATAGGAAATCTAATGGGGATCTCTAGGTAAAAATAGATAGTAAGTGTAAATAGACATGGTAAAGTCTAGAACATGAAGGGAGATCAATGTTACTGTGTCACAAAGCAAGAGAATCAAAAGAAGACTGAGACAGGTTATTATGTAACAAGGGAAGAAAAGATAGGGGGATATCACCGATCATAACATTACCCCCTTTGTATGGTAAAGCCACTGGCTTTACTTTAATCAAAGGTAACATCCTCATTGGTGATGATGTCTTTGTCTCCCCATGTGTCCTGCCATCCATGATAGTAGTCAGTGCAGCCCCAATTGTGTCTGTGGAGAGAGCCACATTTTTCACAACCTCAATGGTTGATAGTAGGGATATTGTTGGGGTCAGTTCCCCAGTTGTTGGTACAGTGGGGGCAGGGGCAGTTGGGGCAAGAACAGTGAGCATGTCCTGGGGCTTGATGGCAACAGTGATTGCAATGGTGTTGCCTACAGTCAAGGGTGCGATGTCTGCAATGACAACATCTGTTGCAACAAGAGGGATTGGAGGGAGGGGGCATGGGGATTTCGTCCCAGTTGGTAGTGGCCCCAGTGTCCGAAAGGATGGTCCCAGTGTTTGGGTGTGGAGTGGGGAGGTGGATAGAGGCATTGTGCCTGGATAAGTCCATGAGTGCGGCCGCAGCTTGTAAGCTGGCAGGGGTGTGGTGGGGGTGGAAGTTGGTGGTGATAGGGGGTACATTCTCCTGGTTCCATGTGGGAGAATGAGAATGAAAAGGATGGGTAGGGATGAGAAAGTCAGCTAAGGAAGGAGGGATGCGGGGGGTGAACGAGGGTCATCTGTACAAGTAAGCCTGTCATTCCTTGGTGATGAGGCTGAGGGCAATAGTGGTGATGACCTCAGCAATAGTACCATAGGGGAGGACATGTTCAATAAAGTGTCCAAATCCCAGGTGGTACAAATTATCTAATGCCTTTTCCCTTAATTGTCCCACTATGGTCCATAATGGGGCATTGGAGGAGTGGTAGGTGATAGAGAGGTTTCAGATGAGAGAAACAGTTTCATCAAAAGTGGTGACAGCAGCGATGACTTCAGGGGACATTTGGTAAGCGGGGTGTTGTTCCAGTGTGGAATGGGGGGCTTCTTGAGAGAGGATGTGGGTGAAGAGGATATGATGGTTGGGGTGATGGAGGTGGTGTACATGGACAGGAACAGAGGGAGGGAATGGTGGGGAGGTAGGAAGTCCAGGGGGGGAGGCAGGAGTGGAAGAGACAGGGGCGGGTTGTTGGACAACTGGACTGGTAGTTAGGTCATCTAGGACAGTGTTGGGGATGTGAAGGGCGATTTGGAGGATCTGCTCTTCAATGGCAGTGGTAGTGGAGGAGGGCATAACTGGGGAGGTGGAGGGAGAACTGATAGGAGGGGGAGTGGGGAAACTAGAGGAAATGGAGATGGGAGAGGTGGCAGATATGATAACTATGGTTTGGAGGAAGAAGTGTGAGTGTGTTTGGGTGGTTTGGGTGATGATGATGCAGCTTTGACAGTAAGGTTTTTATAGTTTTTGAAGAGGTCCTGTGTGTATTTTAACTCCCTTTCTGGGAGCCACAAGTCATCTTCGGGTGGATAGCCTTTCCATCTGACAAGGTACTGTCTCTGGGAATGGTTGCCACAGTGCTTGATGATTCATTCTATTTTGTATTCCTCTTCCCCTCTGATTAGATCCAGTGGAGGGGCTGTGAGGTTGGGGCTGTGTATCTTGTTCTCATGGTATCATGAGAGCAGTGATGTGTGGAAGATGTTGTGAATTCTCCAAGTGTGTGGGAGTTGTAGTTGGTAAATGACTGGGGAGAGGACTTTGGTGATGGTGAAGGGGCCTTCTCGTTTGTTGGAGAATTTAGGGGTGATGACATTTCATTTAAGGTTTTTGGTGTTTAACCAAACTTTGTCTCCTTTAGCAAATGGAATGAATTTCCCATGGTACCTGGATTTCATAAGCTGGTGTGTGAGATCATGCACAGCCAGGGCTTCATTGTGGGCAGCTGAGAGTTCCTTGAGATGTTGTTCTAAAGCTGATAACCATGACTCAGAGATAACTGTGGGAAGGGGGTGGGGTTCATAGCCCATCATGAGGAAGAATGGGGATTTTTGGGTGACAGAATGGGGGTGGTGGTTGTGTGCGAATTCTGCCATGGTGATATGTTCAGTCCAGATTGTTGGGTTGTTGCTGCAAAAGATCCATAGGTATGTTTCCACTTCTTGGTTGACTCATTCCATTTCCCCATCAGTTTGTGGATGGTAAGTGGTGCTGAGGGAAAGATCATAACCAAGGAGTTTTCCTAGTTTTTTGGTGAAGGCTGAGGCAAATTGTGGTCTGTGATCTGAGATAATTTTGTCATAGAGATCAAACCATTTTCAGACTCTATTGAGGAAGAGAGTGGCAATTCCCTCGGCTGTAGTGGTTTTCTTGGTTGGATATAAAATTACCCCCTTCATAAGTCCATGGTCGACCATGACCAATAATGAGTCGAAGCCATTTGAAAGGGGAAGATCGGTGATTAGATCGCAGGAGATTTGTTGGAAGGGGCAGGACAATTTAGAGGGGATAGGGAGCAGGGGGGGTGCAGAAGGGTGTGTATCTGCTTTAGTGCATTGGCAGTGTATGCACCCTTCTATGTATTTCCAGATAAAGGTGGCCATTCCTGGCCACCAAAACTTGGATGCTACTAGTTGGCAAGTTTTGAGATAGCCAGGGTGGCTGGCTGCCACATGAGAATGGTGCCTTGCAATGATGGATTGGCGGAGTTCGAGGTCATTCAGAACATAGACTCAGTTTTGGTAAGTGAGGATACCAGTGTCATATTTCCAATCGGAGAGTCGGGAGTGGAGTTGGGAAGGTACTTCTCCATCTAGAGCTTAGAGGGAGTCGAGGACCAGGGGGTTGGTGGTGGAAGAGGCACGGAGTTTGTTGGTCAGGGCTGCATCAATCATATTGACAAATAGGGAAGGAGGGAGAAGTGTTACATCATGATTGTCTTGTTTGTCATCAGGAACTAAATCAGGGTGGCAAGAGAGAGTGTCAGGTCTGGCCAAGTCTTTTCCAGCTACATGAATTAACTGAAGATCGAAGTTGGCAAGATCAAGGAGCCATCTTGCCTGACTTCAATTGAGATTCTGTGGTTGCTTGAAGTAGGTCAAGTTCTTATGGTTGGTAAAGACTTGGATGGGTGTGGGGTGACCTCATAAATA
>JBBPLE010000165.1:0-10250 GCA_038089675.1 Boletales sp. KT-2023b
TGCTGAAGAGAAGCAGGAGGACTGGGACAAGGATGACAACAAGGCCACTGGCACAATTGCACTCACTTGCAAATGTCACATTCACGAGTGCGGCATCGACTTTGGCAATCATGCCAAAAACATCCTCATTGAACTCAAGAAGCAGTTCAATAACCCCACTGTCTCCTCCACAATCACGGAGTTTAAAGCCCTCATGGGCCTCCAAATCCCCAACAACAACTTGCCAGTGTCAACTTTTTCAAAACTCAACACCCTCTTCTCCTGCCTCTCTGACTTTGGCTACCCAGTCAATGACAAAATAAAGTTGTTGATCATGATCTCCAAGATCCCAAAGTATGCTGACCATGTTGCTGCTGCCATTGCTGCCGCAAAGCCTGAGACAAACTCAGCAGGAGTTGTCACCAAGACAGTTCCCACCGTTGAGGAGATTTTCCGACAAATTAAAGTGTCATGGCAAACGTACGTGCAGTGCCGTCCCGCCAAGGACTCTTGGCCTCAACAGGCCAACAAAGTCAGCGCTGTCAAACGGCAGCAGGGGGAACCCCAGTTCTCCCAGCAGCAGCAACAACAGACGCAAGGTGGTTCCTCTTCCAAGGGGAATACCAACCAGAAAGCACAGAAGGGCAACCACTCTGAAAAGGGCGAAAAAAAATGCAAGGAGAAGAAGAAGACCCGCAAGGAGAAGAAGCAGGCAGAGGCTGCACAAGCCTCAGCCTCCTTCACCTTCACCTCCACCACCGTCATTGCCCCTGCTGCCACCACATTTACATCGCCCGTCCCTGACCCCTGCTGCAACACACACACATCCAGCATGACCCACTATGGGCCGCCTGCGTTTCCTCTAACCAAGGAAACTGTCTCCCTCACATGACACCTTGAGGTCCCTGCGACCTCCTCCACAATCCACAACCTTGAACTAGTTGCATCCCGCCGCTCCAAGTGTGCTCGCATGGAGCAATCCCTCTCCAACTGCCTTTCCACCCTGCTTTCCACATGGATTGTGGATGTTCCACTTGCCGGAACCACTGGAATCATGGAGGTTGACGAGGATGCTGTAAGTCTAGGCAATGATGCCTATGACAAATACATTGAGGGTTTCTTTATGGAATCCACATCGCAGTGTGTATCCCCTTCCCCTTCTACATCAGGTACTGACATGCAATTAAATTTGCTGCAGGTAAATCATATGTACACGTTTCTTGTAGTAGATAGTTCCAATAAATCTGCTACACATGAATTTGCACAGTGTAACACATGCAGTAAGGACAGCAAAGGAAAGGAAAAAGTGCACAACCACAAGGTTCCATTGGACATGTGGCTGCTCAACTCAGGAGCTTTGGCTCACTTCTCCCCTGATTGCTCTGACTTTGTCGAGTATCAGAAGTTCGACCAGCCCCAATGGGCTTCCACTGCCAACAGCTGATCACCTATTATAGGTAGAGGCACCGTTTTGCTAAGGTTTGGCAACCACATATGCCACCTATCACCTGTCATGCACATGCCCTCGTGTGCAGTCTGACTAGTGTCAATGGGCACCCTCCTGCAGAACACCTGCCTCATGCTTTGCACCAGGCCCAGGTATCTTACTATCTGGGACCAATGCTTCAAGGAAGCTTATCTGGAGTTCCACAGTCATGGTGGACAAACCATGTATTGGCTTCGTGCCAAACCCATTTTCCCTGATGATGTGCCTTCCAGCATGTCATCACTTGCCTCTGAGATCAAATATAAGCTCATGCACCGATGTCTCAGACACTCGTCCCCCAATGTCATCAGGCATGCCAAAAAGCACCTGAAGGGTTTTCCCAATGTGAAGATCCCATCTAAGACTGGCCTCTGTCAAGGGTGTCAGCTCGGCAAACAGCCAAATCGTCCCTTTCCTCTTAGCGAGATGCGGGCAACCACTCCCTTTGAGTTGATCCACTTGGACTTAAAGTCCTTTGAGGTAGTGTCTTACTCAAAATACAAGTATGCAGTCGTCTTCTATGATGACTTCACATCAATAGCCTGGACCACCTTGATAAGGTCCAAGGATCAGACACTCTGTGCAACCAAACAATGGTTTGCATTTGTCTGAAATCAGTACAATGCTGTGATAAAACACTGGCAATCTGATGCCAGAGGTGAATACACTTCCAGCACCTTCTGGGATTTCCTGAAGGACAACAGAGTCAACATCCAACAGTCTGCCCCATATGCACACCAGCAGAATGGGTGTGTGGAATGCCTAATCCATACATTAATGGACAAGGCACAGGCTATGCAGTTACACGCTTGCCTACCTCCCTTCTACTGGGAATGGGCTCTGCTCCATGCAACCCATGTTTACAATTGGACCCCACAGCTTCAGCTGAAATGGGATACTCCCCTGACATTACTTAAGGGGGAGAAACCATCCATTGATCATCTTCGGGTATTCAGTTGTGGTGCCTATGTGCACATTCCTGCAGAATGCCATGGTGGAAAGCTACAGCCAAGATCGCAATTGATGATCTACTTGGGCATTGCCCCTGGTAGTGACTCAAATTTCATTTTTATGTCACTGACAAATGCTGTTGTTACATTGGCACATGCAATCTTCAATGAGACTCTCTTCCTGAGATGTTCTCGATCTGCTCCACACCATCCCCATGTGGGTCCCCCAGAACCAACTCATACCCATGATGAGGTTCCAGAAGTTCTGGTTCCGGCCCCCACTGGTTCCAATGAGAGTTCTGAGTTGGAACCTAGTTCCAGTGAAGAGTCCAGTTCGGATTCAAGGAATTTGCCCTCTCCTTCACCATCACCAAGCCTGAGCATGTTGAGATCTTCTTCTCCATCTCTCGCTCCTTGCACCCAGACACCCAGTCCAGCCCCTCCTCTAGTGACACCTCCATCACACAGACCACCACCCGCTGGTCCCCTGCCTATCCCAAGGTGTAGTGAACGTCTCCATAACCTCCCGACACGCCCCAGAAATATTTTCGGTGAGTGCCATCATCCACTTCAGCAGCTCCAGGACCTGGAAAGTGAGTCACGCTGGAAGGATCTAACTGGCAAAGCTGGCCCATCCTGAGTTCTGGATTCAGTTCCAGACTCACCTGCAGTCCCTGGTGGACTCCCCCCATCTCCTACTTCTGAGGATGATGTTGACCATCTCACACAGGAAGGGGGAGATGCATTGGTTTTGTTCCTTTGCAATTATGCTATTCCACATGATTCCACTTTCGGGGCATCCCCAAACCTACACGAGTGGACATTCCGTGACATCCAGAAGCTTCCTAAATTGGAGCAGAAGGATTGGCTTAAGGCCTGTGAAGAACAGCTGCAAATGCTGAAAGACTGCAAGGTCTATGAAGTTGTTCTGTGCCCACAACACTGCAAGGTGATTAAAAATTGTTGGGTCTTCGATCAAAAGTTGGACAGTTGTAAAAGAGCCCACCTGGTAGCCAAAGGCTTTAGCCAGGTTGAAGGGTTAGACTTTGACCAAGTCTTTTCCCCAGTTGTACGTTTCGAGACAGTGCAATGTATGTTCACCCTCTCAGCCCTGGAAGGATGGCACATTTCCGGGCTTGATGTATGCTCTGCATACCTTTATGGTAAACTGGAAGAGGAGATCTATATGGAATTTCCTGAGGGTTTCATGCCTCCCAACCAAAAAGGCAAAGTCCTCCGCCTATTGCATGCACTTTATGGACTCAAGCAAGCCAGCTTAGCCTGGTGGAAAGCACTTGATGCATCCATGGCAGAACTTGGCTTCAAATGGTTAAAAACCAATGCCGGACTTTTTATTTATCACAAAGGCAAAAACATCTGTCTAGCAATAGTCTACATAGATGATGCCCTCTTCTGTGGCCCCAACAAAATCTTTATAGACAAGATCAAGGCTGTATTCATGAAGAAGTGGGAATGTCGTGATCTTGAAGAGCCATCCGAATTCCTCTGAATGAACATTCATCAAGAAGGTCATAACATCCAAATCAACCAAAAGGATTACCTCGACAAGGTGCTCAAACAATGTGGCATGACCAACACCAAATCTGCACCTACCCCCCTTCCACAGGGTTATTACCCAGTGAAGAATGATGCACTGGTCCAACATGAATTACAGATGCGTTTTCAAACCGTGATCAGCTTGTTGCTGTATCTTATGATCAGCACCCATCCAGACATTGCATATGCAGTTACCCAACTAGCACACATGTCAGCCAACCCATTGCAGGAACATCTCGACAGAGCTCTGTATATCTGCCAGTACCTTATTGGAACCCAGGATTATTCCCTACTTTACAATGGTTCCTCCAGAAAAGGCATTCTTGCCTGTACCAATTCGGATTGGGCGCAGGATATTAATACCATGCACTCTCAAACCGGCTTCTATCTTAAAATGGCCAATGGTGTGTTTTTGTGGAATTCACACTTACAAAAAACCACCACCGTCTCTTCCACCAAAGCAGAATATATGGCATTGAGCAATTGTTCACATCAATGCATGTGGATCCATGAGATGATGGGTAAGCTCAGCTACAAGCTGAAACCTATCCCCATCTGTGGTGACAACCAGGATAGTTTATTCATTGTGCAAAACCCTGTGACTGAAAAGTGCAACAAACACATTTGCATGAAATATCACTTTATCCGCGATGCAGTCATGGTCCACAAGCTAGTGAAGCTTTTCTATATCCCTGGAACTGACAATCCTGCCAATATGTTCACAAAGAACCTTGGATGTGTCAAGTTCAATGAATTCCGCTCCCAGCTTGGACTGGAGTTTAACTCCACCAAGTAAAAGTACTGCCCTCCATTTTAATGCTTTACATATCTACCGTATACTAAGCAAGGGGGAGTGTTGAATGGACTCTATGTTACATACATAGTAATTAGTTCACATGTCATATGTATTTACTTTCGGACTCAGCAGAGCTGAGTTCTAATTGATTCTTTACTCGATACCACCATCACCCGTTGTAAGTTCCTCAACCCAACCAACCCAGGTATGTGAGAGACCTTCCTGTGTATGTAACACACGTACTCGCAACAGATTATTCTTGTTTAGGAGAGCATTGGATATCTTGTTGGATATAAAATTTTCAGTTCATTACTTTCTTTACCATCAATACTGTCAATTTCAAATCCCCCTATATCAATCAGATGTTTTTCATAAGGAATACATATTTTGTCTTTGTATTGAGATGATACACCAGCAAGCCCAAGCCATGCTGTCTGTGCTTGACAAAGCCTAACACCTTAGAAAAGTATCTCTTCTGTCAGCTTGCCATTACAAATATTCTCATTGGTGCTGATCAATGTGATCTCTCTTGCATTTTATCCCCAGCCCAAAGCCCAGAGGAGACACAATCTTGTCCAACCTGTCTTCCCCCACACTACCTACACCTGCAAGCAGGCTCTAGGGTCACTCCAACAATCTATGAGTATTCTGAGAAGTGAAATCACATGAAGCACCAAGTTTTTGTGTTTTTAAGCATGTAGCAATCCTAGAAGATGATTGTAGATGGTGAACACCTGAAAATTGCCTTTTGAAGTCATGCCAGTGGTAGGCAATGTAGACATAAAAATGGGTAGGTGTTTGTAGAGTTTTCCAATCCGAAGTGTACATTGGTGTGTATGGGGTGCCAGGACAAAAATCAAGATTATACTACTCAGCATGAGGGTGAAAGTGAGTCCCTTGAAGAGAGAAGAGAGGTAGCAAGTAGCTCACGTGTTTTGAGGGGACTTCGTCGACACACTCCCCGCCTCCAAGCAGGAGTATTCTCAATTGAGAACAAAGAGTGACACTATCATTGTTCAATGTATATAGTCACCGTTGTGGCACAGGCCTGGGGCACGTACACGATCAAGCACCCATTCGGCTCCATTGCAAACCGATGTCGTTATTACCTACACACACATACATGTTCACGTCGACCCTTTCTTGCGTGCGTCTTGCTCGTTTCGACACTGACTTGTGTGCTCGTGCCAGTTGCACCGTCTGGACACTCGCGATGAGCATGCATATGTGCGGTAGGTGTCGGGGACGTACTGTCTCGTCCAAGCGCGACTGGAGTCTCATCACGTCGATATCCCTCTGGAGCGTCACACGGCGGACGGTCTTGCATTCTTGGCTCAGCTGCAACTTGAAATCTTGCCTGTACATGGGAGTTAGGAGACAGACCGAGAGGTCCAAAACACCCACCTTTTGTTCACCATCGTCTCCACCTGCATCTCGAACCATCTACGATCGTTTTCTGCGGACCACTCGTGATTGTTGGGTTTCCGCTGCACGTTGACCATGAGGTCCGACGGGTGCGCGAGTTTGACACCGAGATTCTTGTTTCCTCGATCAATCCTGCCTGGATGCGCTGATAGGCATCGTCAGTCAGTGCAGATCACAGCCAGGCAAGGACGCATCTCCCAAGTCGTATCTTCTGCCCACAAATTGGTCGCCTCCTTGCGCAGCTATTCGAGTGCACTCTTGGCTGCATCCAACGCGTCCGAGATACGATCTTGATCGATATATAGATGCGTCTCATTATCACAGAGTGGCTGGTTGTGCGATGGCAAGCTTTCCAGAGCCCGACTCTGCTCATCAGCCGTTCTTGGGTCAGTCGTTGACAGTCTATAGGACGCGAGTCTACGGACGCAAGTATCACGCACGCTCGACGTACCGTCGAGAAACTCGATTTTAACATTGGCGTTTGCAAGTGCCGCATTGGCTTGCTATTAAGATCGCCGTTGACACCACCACCCATGAATCGCTCCGCATGCCTGGATCGTCAGCTCGCTGGTCCTTTGTTGCCGTTCGAGCTGTGTTGCAAGGTCCTGGATGGTTGCATGCACTTCCTGAACGGCCTCACCTTGCTCCGTTGAGAGCGCCTACACTCGCGTTCCTCGGTTTCCATCTTGTGACCGTGATTTTGAGCAATTTTTGGTTCAGATCTTGAAGGGTTGGAATCGAGCGGAAGAGAACGAGGTTGTTGGTGATGACGGCGTCGATACTGCTCGCACGCAGGGGGTCCATTCCGTCGAGTTCCTCATCCCAAGGGATCTACGGGTCGGTGCCCCGTCCGAGGTCTGAGTTGGTGTTGGAGAAGGTCCGCTTCTCGTAGCGATTTATTCAGCTGTTGAGATGTTTCTTGCAAGGAAGTGGCGTTGGCGTCACGTTCGGTAAGCGCGGTGGACAGTTGGCGGGTGAGCATTCATGACGCTCATGGTCCTCGCGCTGCTGTGCCACAGCGGGATCCTAACGCCGTTGTAAGCAAAGGACGGCTGGATGTATGGTGTGCTTGCCCGTTCCTCTATCGACGCAAGAATATCGGCAAACGACCTTTCCATGATTTCGCACTCGATACTTTTTTTCGCGTCCTCGTCTTGCAGGTCGACGTGGTCGACATACGCTTGGGTGAAGGTCTTTCCGCCCTTTCGAACTTTGCTGGCCATGGCCACGGTAGGACCGACACCCAACATCGCGTCGACAACGTCGCTGGTACTGGAAGCACGAGGAGTGGCGGGGACGAACGCGTCGCGACCAGCGGGAGGAATTTCACCGAATCCCAAGTGCGTCATTCCTTGCTGGTGTCTGCCCTCAAAGCAGCCTTGCGTTGCTCTGCACGGTCACCGGCGGGGTCTATTCACGCTCGATGGTTTCGACAATCACCTTGGCTTGCCTTTCTCGCTCCTCCACGATGGTGACCATGTGCTTCAAACTGGACAATTTGGCGGTGAATGCAGCTTCCTGTCCTGTGAGCTGTCCCCGCAGATCCTGCGCGACCGCAAGGTGATCCATGTCGGAGACCGAGGACTCGGAGGCAGCGAACAAGGCGACATGCCACTTGAAATCCTTGTTGGACGCGGCTACTAGTAGGAGTAGCGTGAACTTGAATGGGGAACGCGCCAAAGGGGTGGATACGCACCGAGCTGGTCGCGCTTCTGTTGGAGGCTCGAGACGGACTGCCATTCTCATTGTTCCGTTCCACTTCGTCACTCGTCCATATCAGACCACAATTAATTACATAATCACGATAGGCTAGATTCGTCGTCGGTAGTTTCTCTCTTCCTCGGCATTCTCTCACTTCTGAGACGACCGCTGAGGTACGTTTGTCTTCTTGTAGCTAGTGAGTAGTCACTCACACTGACAACATAGATACTCGCGTACTAGTTAATATAGCGTTCTCTCAGATATTCGCGCGTACTAGCTCGTACATGTTCGACGTGGCTTGCCCTCATCTCGCCGCCCTGCCTGGTCAAGCTCAATCCCCCTGTGTTGTACGTCGGCCCTGAGCGCTTCTGCATCGAAGCGTGCGTCATCCTGGTCGGCCAACTATGCGAGCAAAAGGCTGTACACGCCCAAGATGGTCTCTGGGTTACATCTATCAAAGGAAGGAGGCCGACAAGTCCTCTGTGCCCTGTGTCGAGGCAGCTTTGTGTCCTTGCTCGGTCTCTGCAGCCACCTTCGGTTCCGTCAAAGAAGAGTATGCTAGACAAGACCCACACTATTCACAAGATGTCAGGACACATCTCTCGCCTGGAGGCAAAGATACAAACTATCCAGATCTGCACCACTACCTTGGGTGGAGCCTGTCTTCCTTTCGGATGTCGCCTGTCCTGAGGTTAGACCCGAATTTATCAAAGGTGGCCACTGTATTGATCTTGTCGGGAAAATATGATTTGTCGTATACTCAAGACGTCTACCAATGTGCCCGTGCGATGTTGGAGACAGAAAGATTGACCACTGAAGTACTAGACTCAATCCACTCCAGCACCGATGAAGACTTCGTGGTAGTTACCCCGCCAGCCGATTCATGAAACACTGCGCATTCGGCGTCCTGTGCTTGATGCCGACTATCGCTCAACTCTACATTGGAATCCAAGGGAACGATGGCTGTTAACGTTGGGATTGAAACGACGTTCATTCCTTGGTAATAGGTTCCTTGCAGCTGCGGAATTTTTTCGTTGTTTCAGCCGACTGTTCACGTCAACATCGCTGCTGCGCAATAAGTGACCATGCATCTTGGCGGCAAAGGAAAAACGATCATCATAACGACACACGGTCTGTAATTTTGGGGTGGAAGTATTTCTGTTCGAGGTCGTCTCGAGGATACCCGGGTGTGCACTTGCTGGACAATCTCAACTCCGAGGTGAGCCAAGTCTAACTTACGCCACAGGGGCTTCCCAGCGTACGCCGTGCATGCATCGTCAAGCAACAACTAAGTGGGTCCACGACTCATAGTCATGTGGCGAGTAGTAACAGACATTGACACTTGGTCACTCAACGACCAGGGTTGCCCCTTAGCTGCTGAAACAATGCTGCGAATCCGATGACCATCCGATGAACCTTGCACTTCAATTGGCGTAGACACGCTCGCAAAAATAAAATAAAATAAGGGAATATTATCTAGCTCACCGATATAAGAGCCAGCCTTTCCCAACCAGGTTCTGTACCACTCCAAAGACATCCCATCCAGTTTACTGCCTCACAACCATCCTCCAAAATGCTCGCTAAACTTAGGTATGATCACCACTATTCCCCTACCTCGTCAGTATACTGACTGGCGGGAGCGTCTATCAAGTGTACTCGCCCTTTTCTGCGCTGGCATCGCGTCTGCCCTGAAGCTCGATGTGCCTCCCAGCGTCAAGCCTAGCCAACACCTTCAGATCAACGTCGGGACCGATCCAAATGACCCCACCAGCGTTCAGCTTTTCTTGACGGGAAACGGTATCAATGACCCCGTTACCACCAACCCCGTGAACGTCCCCGGCAGCGTCCCGGTCACCATTCCCGACGACGTTCTCCCTCAGTAAGTGTTTGTGTCGACCACGTCGAGCGAGCGCGTTTGACCGACCTTCCATACCAGGCTCGGCTACAAATTCAGTGCCGTCGAGTAAGTGTTCGATCCCGAACGCATGCACATACGATCGTTGATCAAATTGGCGTTTGCAGCGGACAGAACCGCATTGTTGCAGTGTCCGATTCGGTCGCCGTCGAGAATTGAACTACAAGAGCAGGGAATGACACTGCTAGATGGCTGTAGTGTCGTATATGTGAATAGATTGGCCGTTTGTAGTTGGTTCTCAGCCCTTCTCGTTTGATTCGTTATTGTGTCGGATCGAAGGCATCCCCCTTGTTTGTTTGTTTTTCGACACGAGTGGCATAGGTGAGAACGATGGAGATCACCGCGACAGCAGCCACCGACGCAACTGTAGGCATGTCAAACAGAACACTTATTCGTGTATTCTACCGAGTTCAGCACTGTCGCATTCTGAAACCTGCAAAA
>JBBPLE010000165.1:10348-21061 GCA_038089675.1 Boletales sp. KT-2023b
GTGGCATAGGTGAGAACGATGGAGATCACCGCGACAGCAGCCACCGACGCAACTGTAGGCATGTCAAACAGAACACTTATTCGTGTATTCTACCGAGTTCAGCACTGTCGCATTCTGAAACCTGCAAAGATCTATGGTATGCGACATGGCGGTAAAGAAGAAACACACGCAAGTAGGCCGTTTTGTTTCACGCAATCTTTTGCCCTCATACCCACCCTTTTCGCGCTAGCACTTTTTGTAGAATATTTGAGCTGTAGATACATGTCCCCTCTCGAGACTGGTCGGCTGGCCAGGAGTGAGGTTGTCCGATACCGTAAAAAGATGACGGGCTTGAATGCGACCGAGTCCTTGATAGCATGGACGAGGAAAACATCAATGGTTCAAGTAACAGATGTTTAGAGTACAGGTACGAGTCTCCTACGAACGTAGTATTTCATGAAGCTTCTTGAAACACGGTTTTGTGCTCAACAAAGCTCCGGGACGATCGGACGAGGTCCGCTTTGCTTTTCTATGTAAGCGGCGCTCTTCATCAGGAAAACGATGTCACTACCGTCGCCCTGCCAGTGCACACAGAATGACAGATTAGACGGGACATGAAAGGGAATAAAAATTGAAGACTGACGATCAATGTATTCGGAAACCCGGGATCAAATGGAACAATGCTCTCCAAATACTTCACATGTTCAGGCGAAAGAACGATTTCCAGTGCTTCGAGATTAGCCTGCAGGTGTTCCACCTTGCGTCCGCCAATAATGGGGAACACGTAGGGTGTCTTTTGCATGACATATGCAATCGCCACCGCAGTGACGTGCTTGGCGCCAACTTCTTTTGCGACCGTCTCTAATGCCTCGCTGACGGCCTTTTCCTGCTCGTTGCGCTTCCATTCGGGGTTAAAGGACGTTCGACCCTTCTCGCCAGATTGATCGCGCCTTTCTTCTTCTTCATTCGTGCGAAACTTTCCGCGCGCCAAGACACCCCAAGGAGCTAAAGCCATTCCTGCAGGGCATCATTAGCTTCTCACACTATGACTTGTCGTTGATCCGTATCGTTGGCCTTGCACATTGGAATGATTTCACGCTCAAAGGACCGGTCCATAATATTCCAAAGACCCTGATAAATCACAAAAGGTGTCTTGCCGTGATCACGAGCATATTGGTTTGCCTGGGAAACCACCCAAGCTGGAGTATCAGATATGCCCTGGAAGGGCAGCTCAGATAGAAAATTGCACAAGTCTAGTAAATTGCACATACCAAGTAGAGTACTTTCCCTTGTTGGACAAGGGTGTGGAGGCCATTCATGACTTCCTCGATGGAGGTCTCCCAGTCCCACCAGTGGACGTAGAGGATATCAATATAAGTCGTCCTCAACTTCTTCAAGCTGGCTTCGACGCTTATATGCATTGATTTCACGTTGTTCCCCGTGTACATAGCCTTTTGCTTGATTCCAGCCTCTCCATTCATATAGTTTGTGGTGTACTTGAGCGAAGATCAGTGTCATTACCTCGGAATGTTGCTGATCCCTATCTTTGTTGCAATGACGAGCTGATCTCTAATGCCACGCTATTCAGCCCATTCTCCAATAAACTCTTCCGAGGTCTGGTCTTGGCTGTAACAGAGCCGTGAATGGTTTGCGAAAAGAGTAGCCGCAAACACATACTAATTATTTGCCGTGTCAATAAAATTTCCGCCAGCATCATAGAATGCGTCGAGCAGTTTGAAAGAAGAGTCCTTGGTCATGCTTCCATAGCCATACTTCTCCCACTTGTCCCCAATGTTCATTGCACCGAGTTGCAGCGGTGAAACGTGAATCGAAGCATTAGGTGACAGTGCGCGGTATCGAGCAAGACGGGAAGCAGGCTTAGGCGACGGCGAAAAAAACGATGACATTGTAATGTTTGGAGGTCAAACGCTGATGAAAGGCAAGAGGAAGGTTGAGGGGTACGGCAGTCACAAGGTCAGAGTCGTTTATAAGTTGGACTCGTCATCGCCTTTGTCAGATCCCAGCTAAACAAAACGAAAAATGACTCGGCGAGCGGCACCCTGACGTAGCACGTGAGAAGTGAATATGATAAGACTTGGGTGGACGAAGATCCTGTGTCAGATCTTGGAATGGCCGTACCAGTAAGCCAAATGAACGAGACAAGTTCGAATGCGTGCAATGACTTCAGTCTTAACGGACAAGAGCGATGCAAAACAAATCTTGTTACCACAACTCGGGCTTTAGGAGAATCGGTACTCGGGAGTCCCATGTCGTTAGAGTTCAAAACTGTTTATAACACGGATTGACTAACGTCGTTGCATACCTTCGTCAGCTTGCCGCGCCGGACCTCCTAACAAATGCCGCTGAGCTCTGTTCCCGCTATATAAAGCCCATATGCTTGCTAACCACCTGGACCTGAAGTAAGCAGCAATGATGAGAGTAGAGAGAAACACATTGAAACTCAGCTCGGCTCCGAAGAGCGGGAAGAACTCAGCCGCTGGGCTGAGTCACTCCGCCATGGCTGCAAGGTGCAAACATTTGTGTCGGCTTTACCGGCAAATTCAACTTCCGAAGACTCCGCATCGCAGAATCCCGCCTCCCTTTGAGTCCCTTCAGGCTCGCCCAGATGCATCAAAAACCCAAGTTACTGTACCCTCTTCGAAGGGGATCAAGATGCACGAGTGACGAGATGAACACAACATAATTTCCGGAATAAACAGTACCATGCCTTTGATGGCATGCTACTCAAATCCCCCGTGCGGCACGACTGTCGAACTCGATCGTCGGCGACCCGGATCGTCGACTTGGTTTGATTGATCGTACATGCCGAATACAGGAAGGCGTACGCCAAAGATTAGATCCCAGGTTGGGCCTCTCCCAAAAAAAAGTTAAGGAGGGATATAATGCCTTTTGCGCGTATTTCCCTCATTGTATCGGTACCATCCCAATCGGCACGATCAAGGTGAGATTCTAGTTGGGTAGGCCCACGCGGATGCGCTTGTGATTGTGATCAGACGAGTAATGCATACCGAGACTCGTAGCCAGTAGGAATCTGAGGCTCGGTTCCGACTTTGCAACGCCGCGGGCGACGCCGTGCGCCATGGTGTTGATCAAACCATGTATTGACGTGGGTGAAGTGGAGTTAAGCAACGAATGTAACCATTATTTGCTGATGAGTCACACACACCAATGCGATGCCGCCAAGAAAGCCCGTCCTGTGGGCCAAATACCACTGGATTTGGTTGCATGGACCGTAAAACCATGGGATCGTAATAAGTTACTCCGTATCAACTTATCAAGTTAGAGAGGGAAATCAATGACAACCTGGAAACCGGTCCTGTGTACATTCCTAATAATTCCAAACGCGATCCCACCACCGAAACGCAGTCCGCCAGCAAACATACGACAGAATGTGATATCCGCGAGAACAGCTATAGAGAACGATTAGAGTGTACATCCAATAGAAAAGTAACAAGACCACCATTTACTGGCGGACTCTAACGGAGCAAGCGGACTCTATGAAACAGGGACGAAAAGTTGAAATGAGCAAAGAATGGACAATAGAAAGAAAAGATGACAACAAAGGAAGGAACAGAGTGGTATAAACATGCAATCTGAACCATGCGATGACCAAAATGTGCAAAGCCGAACTCAACGCGGCGCAAGAGTCGGATAAAGACTAAGACGAGTTGTCACGCTGTAGTACCTGCTCATCTATCTCAGTGTTGGGTCAGTAAATGCCATGGTCCAAGACTCACACAGAACTCGAGTTTTAGGTCCTCTGGACGTTTACATTGCGTAAGGTATCAGCTGGTCCGACCCATAGCTACAAACCCTTTTCTGAGCGATGAACGTTGGAAGAGCCTGACCAGACTCCCGTAAGCAGTCGACAGGGATCAACCCTCGTTCATGACGGCCCCCCGCGGTAGTTGCCAACTTTTCGACAAACGTCCAACCGTCGTCAAAGACTTGGAGAAGGCGGACCTGGTCACCTGGATACACCGCTAGTTCGTCATCTAATGTGGGGGCAAACGGACGGTAGATGGTCTCGACATCGGCAAATTCTGGTTTCACAATATCAGCAAAGGGGTCTGTGAAATGAGCGGCTGCTGGGACGTATGGTGAGGCTGTGACAGTTGGGATCAATGCCTGAGGGTGGAAGGAAGGCGCTTTGGCTGATGCCAGATGAAGGTCCGTCATAAACGCAGGAGGAGGCGGGCTGAGTTGGACGAGCGTCGTCGTCGAAGACTGGGAAGACAGGGGATGTTGGGTGCCGAACGTGGCGAAACCGTCCATTGTAGACGACGGTGGTGCAGGCGGCTTGGGGAAGGCAAAGGACTCCGAGGGTGAGAATGGTCGGACGTACATTGGTGTGGAGGGCTCCAGGGGGCTCTGATTGGAGGGGTAAAACAAGTATTGGTCACTGCCGTTGCTCAACATGCTGTTCATAGACTCTCTGCGCGTCACTGCGGCTCCAGTAGAGACCAAGGCAGCATTGCGCTCGTGAACTTCGGCCATGGGAGGAAGGTGGGGGAAAGCAGTCAGGGAAAGTCTCGAGGGAGAATCCACGCGGAACATTAACCCTTGATCAAAGTTGGTAGCAAAACTGCTGCGTGCACTTTGCCTGTTGGACGGCAATCCCTCATTCGACCCGGAAGGACTGCGAGGGCTGACGAAAGAAAAGCTTCTGCCTGAATTGTGAGTGAACCACCACCGCCTGCGAAGCTCCATGCGATGCGCAATGGAACGGCGCCGGAAACAAAAGACGATGAGTGCGAGCAAGGACAATATGGCCAGAATGGTGACTCCCGCAATCGCACCCGCAGACAAATGCTTGCTAGATGAGGTTAATGCGGCAGCAGTGGTAGTTGGGGACGGAATAACGGTTCCAAGCGTGTTCGAGCCAGAGCCCTGCGATGACGAAACAAAGTGTGTGGCCAGCGCAGCGGGAGGAGACGTGCCAACAGGCGCAGGTATGGTACCGATACTGATCGACGCGGTTTGTCCGACACTAGCCGGGCCACTACTGGTAGTCAGGTAATTTCCAGCTCCACTCGGGCTCATGGTGGTTGCACTGCCGCCTACGCCCGGAACAGATGTTGCGGGTCCTGGCACGATGGATGCCGGAGGAACTAATGTCCCACCGCTGCCTGTAAGCGAGTTAGTGGGTGTTGGGCCATTCCCCCCTCCACCGCTACCATTCCCTCCTCCACCATTGCCATTACCCCCTCCACCATTGCCATTGCCTCCTCCACCGTTGCCATTACCTCCCCCACCATTGCCACTACCGCCGCCGCCGTTGCCATTACCACCACCACCGTTGCCGTTACTCCCACCACCATTGCCGTTACCGTTCCCACCCCCAGAACCAGAGGTTGGAGCTGGCTGAGGGCTAGGAGAAGGTTGTGCGCCACCACCAGCCCCATTGCCAACGAGAGCAGTCACAAGTGGACCGACAACGGGAATGGAACCCAGAGGAAGAGACAGGTCGACAAGTTGAGGATCGCGTGCATCGAGCTCGACGAAAGAGCGTGCCAGAGAACGGTGCTTTAAAGGTGATCCCTGCATATTGGAAAAGATGGTGCAGCTTCGCCACGCTTCAGCCTGGAACGTTGGGGGTTTGCGAAGCAGGTACGTCGGTCCAGTGTGAAAATGAGTGAAGAGGAAAAATGAGGGTCAGTGTCGAGTCTCCCACCGCCAACGACAAGGGATACGATTGGGATGAAGAGACCAATAAAGGGGGGAGGAGGGAAAGACAATGAAATTGAGTGAATTAATCCCGGACATAAGGTTGTCCTGTTTGCCATGACTACAGAGACCGAGCCAGACGCGGTGGGATATTTGGGAAAAAGGTTCAGTGAGACTTGACATTTGCGCGACGCGAACTGAAATCTTGGGGCAAGACGAGGTTTCAACGAAATGAACACTGCGGCTTCGTTTTTCCACACAACCTGGATATTCTCACCGAGTGCTTCTTGTTGCCACGACCAAAATAAACCAATGATTGTGAAACGCGGAATCACGACTCAAAGCTCCAGAAAGCTCCCTGGAACTGGAGTGGGGTGTCAACCGTGTGGCCAGGGTCAAAAAAGAGTGCCTTGATCTGTCACCTTGTCAGTGGTACGCCCATGTCAAGTGGCACGTTGAGCCTGTCAGATGCCGGTCCCTTGACGTTGACGTTGAAGTCTATTTCGTACTTCAACTTGAATTGGATCGTATGAACCATCGACCATCATGACGTTCGTTAATAGCCTGAGCTTCAAGTTGGACGTATTATTACATAATAGCCACTTCAAGTCCCGATCGTTCGTTAACAGCTGGCGGCAGCTCTACAGACGCTTTTCACGCAGACGTATCGTCCTCTCATGTGAGATTCATGTTACACATAGAATGTTGCGAGTACATCAAATACGGTTGGAATATCAAGTTCTCTTTTTTGCACATGATATGTGTTGATTAAAAATTCCAACTTGAAGTCGAAGCTATGCCGCTGTTCTCTGGATCGGAGGTTGGTCGGCCTCAAAAATTTATCCCCTCAGCTCTGCGTTCCTGGGATCCAGCGTGATCATCCACCCACTGGCAGTGGACATTACCCTGATGGCTACAATTTAATTCCTACCCACAAAATTTCCCTTCGGTCATCGTTCTGGATTTCTGGTACTTCACACATTCCCGGCATGTCACGGTTAAAAGTCGACTGTTGATTCAGGTGTAAACAGAAAATCAATTTCATTACAGCTGAATCGAAAACGTTAGACCGGTTTCGGCTGTGTTTCCTCTTCATTTTGGGTTTACCTCAGCGACACAATGACTGGCGACCGCCATCGGTGACAGGAATAGTGTTTACATTCCCCACTAATATACTGAGTAGTATGAATGGCGGATCATACCCGGAGTGGGTGAAACCATGGTCTGTGCTCTCTCGGGGAGTGCAACATTGCTCCACTGAAATTTCATTCAAGCAATTCTCTCTGGTGGAACAGGTCAATTGGGTAATATTGAGGTTGGTTTGCGACAACCTTTCGAAAGACGTATCACTCGGCTAACATGGCACGCCCGAGGACTGGTGGCGATTTCGATGAAGCCACCACTGGCAAGCAAGAGTAGCCAGATCGGACCGACCTCGTCATTGTGATATGAACAAGGTAATAATAGAAACGAAGAGGAATGCCAGCATGCCATTAGAATGGGTGGCATTGAATGTGCGCAGGCCCACCACCGAGTCGGCAGTGTTCGTGCTGAGACTCAATTGTACGGACAGCTGGGCGATTGTCCCGTAAATTTTGTGGACCACATTCCTTCTGGTAAACCGTGACGCCATGTGTTCATATATATATATATAACTGTCTCGCCTGCAATGAGGGGGTCAGTCTGACCCCTCCGCTTTTTTGATATTCACTGCGTCTCGAATCAGAAGCATTTCCATGCCAGTTTCTGGCTAGCCTTTTCGCCCCATTCAAGACCAAGGCCATACCTGAGGCACGCAGGAGCGGTCGGCGGAGCTGTGGAGCACCCCAGTCGGGATATGATGTCATACGCCACCACCCATCATATTATCCTCGGTGTAGTTTATATTCTTCTCCTTCGTCGTTTATTTCTATTGTGGTTTGCTTCCAATGTCTGATACATCCGTTTCTTCAGAGTTCCCTACTGGATCACGTTCTTGGACCTCTCGATGGTCACCTCATGGATCCACATCTCAAGTAGTACGCTCACTGGTACTTAAAAGCCGAACCCATGTCCCGGCTCACGTACCTGAACACCAGATAACTCCAGGTCATTTTCATTTACGTCGGTCGTCATTTTCGTTTCCCGTACCATCTCCTACCCAGTTTACACCGCGCCCGCCGCATACCCGAAATAATAGTTTCCCTGGGCCTTATGTCATGCCCTCGCATATCCCCCCTATCCAGAACCAGCCCTCTCAACCACCCGGGTACTTCGCATACCATCCCATAGAACCCAATGCATATCCCCCGACTCAATATTTTCCTTTTCCTCCACATCCGCCAGTACCATACTCGCACCATGAAGTTGGTGTGCGAGGAGGCCATCCATTTTTTCACCGATCACAACATCATCCCGTGCCTGTGCCTCAGACCGTAACAAACGTCCCTTGTTCATCGTATCCAGGGTCGTTAGGGGGTATGCGACAATTTCAGCCACCCCCCTATAGCTTGACCGATCAGTTTGGGCCAACGCAGCAATTCCAGCGTGGTGGGAGTCCGTGGCACTATCGTCATCCGGCTTCGTCTTCAGATGCGTTTCCCATACAGCCTCAACAACAATATCTTGTTGACTATGCACACCGCCGGACCCAGCGCCTGCCCACTGTTTCGGACTCGTTCAGTGCGCGGTCAGCAGATTCAAAGCCTGCGCCTCCTTCTAGCTTGGATCCTGGTACCGCCTCGACTGCTCTAACTACATCACGGGATGTCACTTTACCTTCTACACCCGATGTTGCGGGTCAAGGAGGCCCGCAGAAAGTCGAGACAGATAAACCGAGCCACAGAGCAGAGAATGCATCCCGCGTGCACGGCTTTCCGCCCGTTCGTCGCAACTACCATCCGAATCCAGCACCTAATCGTTCGGAATGGGTAATGTGGGTAGGCAACGTCCCGGGCGACGCTACCCATGATGAGCTCTGGAAATTTCTCAAGTCTTCACCACCTGGCGCGGTTGGGTCTGGAGACGCTCGCAGGGTCCAGAACAACGGCATATTATCCCTTTTCCTTATCTCTCGCTCCAACTGCGCCTTTGTCAATTACGGTTCCCAGGAGCAGTTGGATCACGCAATCTCCCTGTTCAATGGGCGTAAATTACGACCTGACGATCGCAACTCTCCAAGACTTGTTTGTCGAGCACGCCGGAAAGAGGACGACTTGCGCGCCGGTGTCGGTGCTCAACGTGGTATCAATCTGCATACGAGACACGTCAAGAAAACGCAGAATGACAGGCCGGCAGGCGAGGTTCGTCGGACAAATGCCATAAAAAGCGACCCACCACCCGCCGCACGATCTTTCAGGCACGAAGCACCCTCACCGTCGGGTACGGGGGAGAGAACAAGCCCACTGGTTCCAACCCAGTCGCCTCAGAGCTCGTACCCTTCCGAGTCGACGACCTCGAGCTTCTTAGCCTATCATTTTCCAAGGCGCTTCTTTATTCTCAAGTCACTGACCCAGGTGGGCCCATTGTCTTACGTCCGGGAGTAATGCGCGACATAATTGACTTGATGGATGATGCCCAGTATGACTTGGATCTGAGTGTTGGACGCGGCGTGTGGGCGACCCAGAAACATAACGAAACAATATTGGACCAAGCTTTCCGCACGAGTCAGGAGGTGATTCTGGTATTCAGTGTGAACAAGAGTGGCGAGTTTTATGGATATGCACGGTGTGTTTGGCTGCCGCCTGGTCATTGCAAGCTCATACTCTCACACAGGATGACAAGCAGCATCCTTCGAAGTAGCTACAATATTTCTTGGGCTCCACGTGCAGAGTCGTTGTCCCATATGTCGACGCCTAGTCAGTTACCCTCCCGAGAAGAACAGGAACGGTCTTCCCCCCCAGGCCCAAGCCCAGAAATGTCGACTTTACCCCCTGGTTCACGGTTGGCTGAAACGCTCGTTTCGGATCCGCCCCACACAGACGAAACAGACGATTGTGCGGACGAAGCCAGACCTTCCCACGTCGAGTCTACTGTACAGCGGAGATCGGCGCCACCTACCCTTCATCCCGCTTCGCAAGACGCTGTTAATCCAGGGCCACCCCCTGGATGGCACGTCGAGTCTCGATTGACGCAAAACCCCAGTCCGTCCTTGATTCTTCGACCTGTATCGCGGAGGGAAGTAACGGCAGGGGAAGATGATGATGATTTGGACTGTCCGGGAGAGCACCTGCAACCTCTCATGGAGAACGCGCACGGAGGCGTCGAAGACGGTTCGCAGCCATCACCGGCGGGTATTCGACACGGAACGCCGGCGGGTCGTTCTGCGGTTCGACAGGAAGACGTACGACACGCGTTGACGGTCCCACAGCCTAAAACGGGGCGTTTTGGGGATCGGCAGGGAGGGGTGGGTTGGGGGGAACCATTCCAAATCCAGTGGTTGCGAACCGAGCGTGTTCCCTTTCATCGAACGCGCCATTTGCGCAATCCGTGGAACCATGATCGAGAGATCAAGATAGCGCGAGATGGTACGGAAATCGAACCTGCCGTTGGTCAACGATTGATCGAGGAATGGTCGACTTTGTCCCGCTATTCTGGCCGCCGTGCACGGGCGGTCGCGGCGGCCCACGCTACTACCAGTGACCCTTGAAGCAAGAAGATTACCCGACTTCAAGCAATCAACTCTGTGGAACAACATGCATGTCGATGCAAGGTACGGTAGGTACTTATCAATCACATCACAATTTGATTTCAAGGCTCGGGATGTCAGTCAAGTACTCGATGTCATTATGACAGACTATGAATGTTGATTCGATCGGGCCAGGTACTGCAGATTAAATTAGTGTATTACATAAACGTTCCTAGTTGCTGTGAAGAAAAACCCCAAGTTCCGACTAGTGTTGCCGCTGGAGCGAAGGGACTTTGAAGTTACTGTAAACGAGTTCAATTCGTGTGGACGACGCTTTGTCGACATAATCCCAAGTAATCAAATTCCCAAATTCATGTGCTGAACTGCGCTGAGACGACCCCCCTTCGCCTTACGTCGAAGAGAGCACGATGGCTCGGGCT
>JBBPLE010000165.1:21159-58684 GCA_038089675.1 Boletales sp. KT-2023b
TTCTATACAGTTCGTTGCGACCGAATTGGGAAAGAGGTGACCTCGTTCAGTTCGTGAGACACAGACGAAGTACAGGCTTTACTTCAAGCAAACTCACATGTACAGACAGCCGAAATCGTCTTTCGCCCAAAACTATCGAGGTGCTACAATTCCTCAAATTTACTACTTACAAACTATCTCGTCTGAGTCATCTCAGCTCTACCCCAGAACCTTATTGCAGAAGAGGTAGACTATAGCATCTCCGGGACGGTTGCCCAGAGAGCAGTGGTTGAGCTCATGAAATCTGATAGAACAAGTAGATTAAATCTTGTGCCGGAGAAGACCAGGGGTATTTATCGCCGGATTCCCGACAACGTCAAACACATCGTTATCTGGATCCCAACAGGGAGATGTGCGGCTAAACCGACCACATATCGGGTGATATTTTCCGCGCCCTTCCAAGCATCATGATCCGGGGCCAAGCTATCCCGGCTCATCCAAGCCGCATCACGAAGTCCGTGCGACCAGTCCCAAGTACTGACATGGGCAAACAACTGGAAAGGGCACCTAGTGCCCAAGTCGCACACGGAAGGCTTGCCCTGCGTGGAAAAGACTTTAAGACGACAAGCGACCTGCATTGGATCGACCCTTCTTGCCCTTCGTGCCAGCCCTAACAAGTGGGCCCGGTACTGCAGTTTTTCCAAACTTACGGTACCACAATTCCATTTTGATCGCCGTTGTGTTCGCACATTCGAGACCTCAACAGTGAAAGAATTTTTTTCAAGTGATGTCCTTTGACACCGCACGACGGCCCCATCTGGGAAATTACATCCATCCCACTTAAAGTCCCGGCGGCATACCTGCAACCGTCTGGCCAACATTTCAAATGACGAGGTTGACAGACTTGTCGCTCGAAATCATCGATCGCATCTTATTCGGACTCGACCCACTCGACATCGCGCGCGTCGCTCAGACCTCCCGTTTTTTCCGCGAAACCATCTATGGTCCCCTCTGCCAGCAGTTCTGGCGGGGGCTCTACCTCGCACAACCGCTGGACGATCCTAGGCGCACCGTGACGCATCTCGGCCGTCGCAGAGAGGACGTGGACTGGAAGAGAGAACTACAGCGCATCGTCAGGGCACGCACGGTGATGGCGCGACCGACCACGTGCAAGCGCCAGGAAAGACGTGAAGTGCTGCACGCCTGTATCGATCTCATCACTCACGTGCCCCCCATATCCACTCCCGACGGTGTGGGCGAGACGTCTCGCAACGTGCAGTGGTTACAACGTCATCTCGGCGACGGCGCGTTTTTGGAGCGCGAGATATGGAAAGGGACGGACGGGGAGGAAGAACAACTGTGGGCGCGGCTGCATGCGCTCTACGGGCTCACCAGCAAGGACGTAGATCCGGACATACGGCGCGCGTCGCAGGCGTTCGTATACAGCCTTCGGCATCACACGGCTGAACGTGCCTATGGACCGTTCTTGCCTGATGGACAAAACCGTGTCGATTGGGTGTTCGTGTGGACGCTCGTGCACAACTTTGTGATGCTGCTTTTCGACAAAGATACGGTCCCCGATGCAGAGTATCCGGTTTTCAGTCCACTCGGTGTTCTGTTCTGTCAGAGCGTCATCCCTCGGGGGGTCGATCTCGACACCGAGGAGGACTGGGCAGGTGTGGAGGGGTTGTGGTCGGTGAGATACGGGTTCATTGATCACCGCGAGTTCATACGTAAGTACGCTTACTCTGTTGTTTCCTCATCCCCCGGCTTGCTGATGTGCCACCTATTCATATACACCTCCAGTGTACAATGACCCGTCGGTGAGTATCCCGATCCGACCGTTACTATTGAAATTAGCTCATGTGCGTGGGACATGATGCATGATGCCCGTCAGGTACAACCCCAGGACACTTCGATTTTCGACGAGGCTGAAGAGACGCTGGCCGGATTGGATATTTACTTTCGCATCACGAGCACCGAGCCTGATCCATTGCACCCGACGCGCCCAAAGATCAACGTTGTTGGTGAAGTAGATGGGAAGTTCAATATCGTTGGGTTTGTCATGCTTACGAAGGATGATCAACTCTGGTGGCATTATGTGAGAAGGCATTCGCTTCAAGGACGTACGGTCTGACCTTGATCCCCCCCCCCTTTTTTTTTTTTTCTCAGCGTGCAGGTAACGATAACCAGATGGTGTGGAAGTAAGTCACTTTTTTCTTCTTCTTTTTCAAGCGAAAGTGCAACATTGGATCTCATACTCTTTCTTTCTACTCTAGTTGTGATTCTATAGGTCTGGGTAATGTTCGATCGCGGTGTGGCTTCATAGGCGTATGGTCCACTGTCTTCCATGACGTCGAAGATCCCATCGGTATGTCCGACCACAACTTTTGCCGTGCTTGTTTGTTTCATGCTTGCTCGTCTAGGACCGTTTTGGATGCAGCGTGAACATTTTGTCGACGAGAATGAGTAAAAAAGTATCAGGATTGTACTTCATAGCTCTGTATGTTGAAAATACCGAAGTAGTCCATGCATTGAAGCTTTATATCACTTTACGACAAGCATCTTTTACTTGTGTCTAACCTTGCCATAGATGTCCAAGTTCAGATGTTCAAACGTTCATGACTGTCATCCCCAACAGTCGTCGGCAACAATCTTGACCTTGGGCTAGCTTTTTCTAACTCATCACGTGGCAGATTCACGCACACTCAACCTCGGAAGGAGTCGATGCCAGCAAGGTAATAGTCTCATGGTACAAATCTAGTACATACATATACGTTCGTCTGTCCGTGGCTGTATAGGTACAACTTTGCTTGTTAACCCATCGCAAAGATAAAAATAGGATACAAGCGACGTCTATAGCCGTACTGTGAACTTGAGCCGACCATCTTCACATGGCTCGCAACGGACACTCTCCATGTTCTCCACCACGAAATGAGCACCAATGTGCTCAATCTTGCTCCGTTCGTGGCTGGTGCAAACGGCAATCACAGTGGCACCGCTAGCGAGCCCAGCTCGGATTCCGCTCGGGGAGTCTTCAAACACGACACATTTGTTGGCTGGGAAGCCCAGCTCGCGTGCGGCGAGCAAAAACGGATCGGGTGCTGGCTTTCCCGCCTTCAAGCGCTTATCGTCCGCGGTGATGGTCACCTTGGGAGGCACGATGCCAACGCGTGTCATACACCCATGTGCTATCAACGCCGTCAGAAAAAAAAAAAGGACCCGGTGTTCGAACGCCAATGGACGTACCATACGTCTTCGCGCCCGAGGTGGCCACGGCATACCGGCCGACGGGGATAGAGTCGATCATCCGCCTGACGCCGGGGAGGATGCGCACGGCACGGTCGACGGAGGTAGCTTCGATCTGCCAGGCTTCCAGGACGTGCTTCTTGCCCTCGAACGTCAGCACGTCTTCGTCGACCTCTTCGACGATCGGGCTGTCCATGCGACGTGTGTCGTAGATCGACGCTTCCGGTAGAGCCGACATGGCGAGCATGCTGTTCAAGCGCGATGCGAACGAAGGACGGCGGCTCCCGGGCGCGGCAAACGACGACGCACGGGACGAGGGGAGGGAGCCCGCTGGAGAGATGAGCTCGGGAGTGGCTGCCCCTGAGCTGGCAGGGCTGAGTGGCGAGGAGTACGACAGAGGGGACTGGGTGCCTGCGCCGGGGCCGTGCAAGCGGTACGCGTCGGCAAAGAAGAGGATGCTTTCTTCGAATTTTTGGACTTCGGCGTCCATCTCGTGGTGTTGGATGAACGGCTTGAACTGCGCGAGGTTGTCGACTGCGCGCTTGCCGTGGGTGGCAGCGATCACGTAGGCCGGATCCTGCCCGATGTCCTTCGCGACCTTGCCCCACGCAGCTTCGACGGCAGCGATGGAGTCGGTGAGGGTGCCATCCTATTGACACACAGTTAGCTATGAGGCGCTCGAGCAGAACGTACGCACCATGTCAAACAAGACAGCGTCGGCATAGAAGGTGTGGACGTTGGAAGACATGTTGGGAGTATGGAGAGGAGGTGTGTTGAGAGGCGAATTCAAGTTCTGTCTGGTATTTGAGCCTGACAGTTTCAGGTCGTTTTTATACGGACCGGTGGCATGATTGTTATCGCTACCCTCTAACTTGACGTCAAGGGCATGGATTTTTTTAGCCTACAATGCAAAGGGGTTCCAAGTGGCGTTCTTTGAGGGTGACCATGTCGAACCACGGCGGTTAGATACAAGCACCACCTGTCCTTTCTGGTACTTTCCCATCGAAATTGGCAGAGAATGCCCCGAGTTGGGCATAGTTGATATGGGCAAAGGCGACGAAATGGCGTTGCTGTAACATGCTTTATTGAAACATTGGAGTACGTGCAGCGACTCATTTTCACCCACCGGGTAATACTTGCCCAAGTTGTCCTTTCAAGAGGCGTAAGTTGACCTTTTCGTCCAAAACAGGCAACTCGTCAAGATCGCAAAACTCGTTCACGACCATTTCCGTTCCGGCCCAATGCACTCAAAACCCGAGGGTGCGCATCACACAATGCGATGCCATGGAGCGAGCGTGTGAGGGCACCCTTTCTTTTCGGTCGTTGCGCGTGTATCGCTGGCCTGAAACCTCTTCTTTTGGGATTTCGCTGACATACTCATCACGTACGCCTATCTTTATCTCTTTCACCCTTTTGCGTCTGCCGTGCGCGACTTATGCTACTTTCTACTCGACGTCATCTTCGTGCGGCGTATCTCAAAATCGAAGAGAGCATCAAGAAAGAACTCTGATAAAAAGATGCGAGCGTCATCGATCTTGATGTCAAGTGAGATCGGTGCGCCGTACCCTAGCAGCGCTGTGACTGACCTTATCATTCGTTTCAATCTGACATTTCTGGTTGACAATTGTGTCATCGATCATCGGTTACCTTTTTTTTCCCGTTCTGGCGAACACTGACGTCATGGTCAATTTTAGCGATACCTTTGTTCTCGTGCGCGTCTGCTTTGTCCCCCGACCGATCACCGTGCAATGTCCCGGACGCGGTCTAGACGTCGGGAAGACGTTCGTGCAACGATTTTTTCGCCACCAAAAGTTCACACGTGCGGCCACGATCGGCCTGCAAACGTTCACAGCTTGGCTTCCTGGGCACAACGTTCGGTGGGAGGGTGGTCGGAACGTGCGATAGAGCCACCTCAAGTCCGCCTTTTCATTCTGTCTTAAAGATAGATCGCCGACACAGTCGTAGCGCCACCCACGATCACACGCCGCCATCGACAGGAGAGATCATAGCATCATAATATAATAATAGCAGCACTGTCACGAAGGCCCTCTTTTTTCATTGTCCTAATTCATCACCATCAATCGCCATGAGATCGCCACCCTCTGCAGACATGATTTAGTTCAAATCCACGCATCTCAGGGTCCACATCAACGACGTCCAGGGGGCTTGGCGCAGCCACGCTTTTCCCGATCTGGGAAGCTTGGTTAGAGCGCTTGCTGCCACTGTTCTAAAATGCGCGCATCCGCGGTATTCCTGGGACTATCGATGCAGCCCGGCATTCCTTGTCGTGCCTCGCCGGAATGACGCGGGTACGGCCTCATCACTGTTGCCCGGCCCACGTTCGATCGAATTCTTCAGCCCAGTCCAATCATTCGATGCCGGGCCGGAACGACATGGACGGAGCAAGCATGCCCCATCCAAGGCGACGAGAAATGGCATCGATGTGGTGTACGTGGTTTCGTCCGGACGTCTCCTCCACATTATCATGTGCCTCGTTTGCAAAGCGCGTTCGAGCGATCGACCGTTGGACATGCAGATCTGGTCGCGTTTGACGATAACGACCGGCGTGAGCGCGACGATCCCCGTACTCATGCCCGATCGTAACACTCGCTGAATCCAGTGCGAGCTCAGGGTCGGGTTCTCTCGTGCATACATATCGAATGAGCCGCGGCTTCCGATGGACGTGTTTGAGCACGTTGTATCCTCCAAGTCTTCCATTGGAGGAATGGCCGTCACGTAAAATGATGTAAAAGACTGCAAGGCTTGTTCCCAAAGATCGTTCCTCTGCACGAGCACACGATAAGCATGGTCGGCGACTCACTTTGAGATTTATTTCCGTCAGATCGTCATCGGAATCCATGAGCGACATGAAAACCGGCCAGCATCCAAGCGCTCACCTCTGGTTCGAGAAACTTGAGCCAGCTCACCGCCGCGGTCGTCTTGATTCATGGTCATCGAATAGTAAGACCACCGCTGGGTTCATAATGGGGACGAGTTGACGAAATGAGTTGAACTCCGCGCCCACACTGGTCTACTAAACACCAACGTATACGTGTCGGTCATGGTTCTCCGATAATCAGACTGACCATGGCGCTGCACTGAGTATTTTAGGTACCCGCAACTGGAACGTACCGGTTTCCAACCGTGAGCCATCTTACATCACACCCGAAGTCGACTATCAGGATATTTCAAGGGGCAACTCGAGAGAGTCCGCCAACTGCTCGATGATGGTATGTATGCCGATGATGGACACGTAGAGTGGGACTTTAGCGCAGGAACTGTTGTGTTGACATTCAACTTGAAGTTGCGCAAATATGCCCATTTAAAATGACCCGGCGGCATACAAACAATGAATCGTGGAGTGCTATCCCGCAGAGAACATCCAGCGGATACTCAGTCGAAAATAATGAATGCTCCAGTCCAACCCAAAGGGCCTGAGCCAGGTTGGCTGCAACCAAAGGCGGTCAACGATCGTTGGCTCACAGGAATGAATCCACCACGTGGGGCTTGCTCAAAACACTTGCCTTGAATCGACGGCATCGATCACGTATTGCTGGCTGGTACGAAGTCCATCAATGTACGCGCAAGAATACATTTTCGAAACAAGACACTCACGTTGTGTCGACGCCACCGACGGCAGCAAGGGGGCACAGCGACCACGGAGGTCTGAGCTGTGACAGGTACCTCCGTATCGAGCGGATAATTATGCACTCCCGCGCACGGCGCTCAGCACCAAGTTGATGTTTTGAGGGTCACTCGGGTAGGAACAGCAGATAGCACCTTCGACATGTCCAGCCGAAGGACGGCGTTGACGCAGACACGAGCGAGGCGCAGATGGTAAGGACGCTTGATACGACCATCGATCAGTACATCAACCAAAAAGGGGGTTCGAAGGATACCAGAATTTGGAGAACTGTTGAAAGGCGAATATGAGGTGGACGGCACAAGAGGTCTAGGGAATGAGAAAGAGACCTGACTGGTTTCTATATCTACAAATAATAAGGGCTTTTTCGGTCTAATAGTTGACCCGGATCTACAAACTGATCTGGTCGATCGCATGTGGATGTAAGTACGTGCTGGACAAGTCGATCCTAAAAAGGGGAGTGACGGAGTAAAATTCCAGCAGCATTGAGACAATAGTCAGACTGACGTGCTCAGCTTATACGAGCTGTTGGCTCACTCTTAGACCAGAGGCCCAACAGAGGGGGTTTCTGCGAATGATTGCTCAGGCGCCTTAAATACCTGTGCTTGCATTCGTTCATGAGATTGTCTGTCGTGGTGGTTGGGCAAAGGTGCAACGGTGAGGAAAGAGTTCAAAAAAAGACTGACGCACCCGATGCGATCGGCCTTGGCAGTCGCTGACCCAGCCATTGTTCGCTGTTGGGCCGAACCCAACGGAGGGGAGTTTCATTAGTGAGCGAACGCTCACCCCAATACGTTCGGTGCCGCTTGCATTCGTCGATTACTTTGTTTATCTGATAAGGGCACTCAACCACTTATATGCCTGTAGGGATCCGCGGAAAATTATTGGGGCCCTCTGCCCTCACCGAGGTAACCGGGTAGCGAACCGAGTCCCACACCCCCTACGCGTAGGGCGTGCGTAAACTTGAATGCACTTCCTCCCGGACCGACGGCCCCGGCCGTCGCCATAACGTGGTGTTTAGAACTAGGTTAGCCGGTTAGTTACTATACACCTTGTACTTTTTACCAAGTACCGCTTGTCCAAAAAAAAATGAAAATTATTGGTTATTTTTTTCGCGCGGAGAAAAAGAAATACAATCTCAACAAGGGGTCGCTTGGTTGATTTATTTTCAAATGTAGACTCCGACTCGGCAGAGCGGCAGGCCCGCGTATATTGATCCTATTTTGATTCATACGGTACTAACTAGGACCATCTCACTTGGGACATGTTGACGGGGTCCGTCGGTGAAAACCTTGCTCGCGACGACGCAACGTCAGAGGAAGGGAGATACAGCTAAGAGAGAGAGTAAACATATCCGAGAAACGTCCTCCGATTCGGTGGGACGGGTACTGTCATGCGCAGTCCGCGACACCCGGCAACACTCGGCAATACCTCGGCAACACCAAGACTGTCGGCTGAAGTCTGAGGCAGCAACTCGGAGCCTGTTAAGTAATCCTACTTCATGTTTCAAATTTTCATGTTTCAAACGCCCTATAACTCCATCGAACTGTTGCTCGCACCTAGTTTCGGTAACCGGGCAGATTGATCGTGTGCACTGTACATGGTTCGACTACACTCGAAAGCCACACCGAGTTTAAGTACACATACTGCCATGCGTTCTCATCGCCGTCGCACGTTCGCGCTTGCCTCCGTCACCCTCGTGGTGGTATGGGCCATGGTGTGGATAGACCAAGGAGCTTGCCAAAAAAAAAAATACCAACTACGGATTTAAATCACATTACGATGGGTGCTACGATACTGCGTACCAACTACTACTCGTAGTGATTCGGTCTCGAGAAAGAAAAAAAAAAGTGTATCCTATTCGTGCTGCATGCGTTTCTTACCTGCATAAAAGAAGAAAAAAACATACGTGCTGGGCCGACAACACCTCGCGAAATGATTGTGACAAGAACACTGATTGAAACGACAAGGAAGGAGGGAGGGGAAAAGGGGATAGCAGACATGGGCGACAAGGAAAGTTATGTGCATGGCCAGCCAAGATAACAAAAAATAATGAGACCAAAAGAAAGGATGAAAATAATGTTAAGGACAGGGGGTGCTTCGGACATATTATTCATGGTGGGTGTTGTCCGCTCAAAAAGTGGTCGAGTCCAGGGTGGGTATGCAATGCGGGATATAATGCACACAAAAGTGATCAAAGAAACACGTGAAAAAAGGCACTATACACCTTGATATTCTGCGCAACTTAATAATTAGCGTGCAAGTTCTCACGACGGACCGGTACGTACTTGGTAAACGATCCACGATGCAATATACAACATTCAGCATGGTCAGCTGAATATCTCTGTAACAGTGCGTCGACGCTCCTTTTTGGATGGGAACGCAATGGTCTTGGATTGGGGGTTACCCTCCCCGGTCGCGTGCTCCTCGGCGGCAACTCCGAGTGATGCGCGGGCGGCACGAACCCCAAGAGTCCGTCGACGAGTATCCCTCTCTGTTTCAGAGCCAGACAATGGCGTGCGAACTGGGTTGAGGCTGGGAGCATCCTCTTCGGAAGTCATGCCCACACGCCGGCGAACCTCGTCGCGATTCTGCTGTTGCTGGAGAGTAGATACCGACACACCCGGCGGACGGGAAAAGGTCACCGAAGTGCGTACCGAATCACGTGAATCTGTGCGCTGGATGGGAAACGTGGTCGTCTCTGGAGAGGTCGTCACTGTGTGCGTTGAGATGGCGGTGGTAGGATTGGGCGTGGATAGAGCAAAAGGTGGGTTGGGTGTACGAATGGTCGCAACAGAAGCCGAGGAAATATTGCGACGACCGCCTGTGTTCACTGTAGCGCTGGATTTTTGCAGCAAGGACTCGGAAGGAAGAGTGGGGAGGGGAGGTGGGGTAGAGTACGCAGGTGCTCTCGACCTTTCAGCCTGAGGGTGGCGGGACGCTGGAGTTGGAGAGGGTTCATAGTTCAATGTCAAGTCAAGGACGTTAGTGGGTGGCCCATTCGTTGCTATTTGCTGCTCGCGCTGTTCGCGTGGAAGAAACAATCGACGTGAAGTTGGAGGTGGACCCAAGCCCCTTGAGGAAGTTGATCGGTCTTGGTCACTGGAATTGTCCCGGTCTCGAGCAGACGGAGGGCGAGAAAGACTAAGGTCACTTCGAGAAGAGAGTCTGCGAGAGATGTCTGAACCACGAGCAGAGGTCATCGGCTCCCAGCTCAATCGCGATTCAGCACTGCGTCTACCATCTTGACTTCTCCTGCTACTCTCAAGACCTGAGTCGGATGGTGGCCGACCTTCATCGACCTGGCTCATCGACCTCATGTGGGCAGACTCGGGTGTTCCGGCCACATCCTTGAGCAACTTACCGACCCCAAGAATGAATCCTGTGAGCGAGCGCACTACATCATCGCTCTCCCGCAAACTCTCCCGAAAGTCAGAACCAACATCTCTCCAGATCTGCGCCGGGTAATGTGGTCCATCTGTTTCGTAATATTCGTCATCCACCTCGATAGCAATCTGCTGTTGAACCGCATTCGCAGTCGCACTCCTCAAGAGCTGATTGAGCCTCTCCGACGCACGTATGATTGCATTCGAATGATCAGATAAATCACGAACTGTTTGGGATTGATTTGAGAGCCGTGCAAGTTGGGCTTGGAACACTGAGAGTGACTCCATCATCAGACGGGTGTGTTCGGCGTTCTGGGGATTATTTAAGCTTGCAAGAGGGCCTTTACCGCTTGGAGTCATGCTCATGTGACGAGCAGAGACACTTGCGCTCGTACGAGGCCTGTCTAGATCGGCTGGCATTTGTGGCAAGTCAGCGGTACGCGTGGTCGGTGAATGCCGAGACTCTGGTCTATCTGAAAAGTCGTATGTTGTTCTTCTAGATCTTATCGAATAATTTGCGTTCTGGACACCATTTTCTCCGTGGGAAAAGTCCGCCATCGACGTCGCGGGCCGGGAACGTCCCGTACCTCTCTCTATAACCAAGTCAGCAGGTGCGCGGGATGGATCTGAATGCAAATGACGGCGAGAAGCGGGTGGGCCCGTGGCTTCGTCGATGTACAAGTTAGACCCGTTCTGTCGACTCCTGTCATCCACATCGGATCGCCGCTGCCTTTCCTCATCCCACTCCACTGTGCGACTAGTGCTTGAGCCAACTACACGTGAGCGCGCCCCACGTCCGTCACCGAACACGTCTTCGTTGGATGGTGCACCCTGTCTCCCGTTCCCGCTTGCGCGCATACCGATTCCAGCAGCGCGTAAGCTTTCACCTGCAAGCCTCCCTGTTACGCCTATGCTGCCATTCAGAGCGCTTTCTGCGCTCCCTCCTCGCTGAGACTGTCTCCGCCCACTGTCTGGGGGATTGCCGGAGAGATCATCGGATAGCCAGCGTGTCTGATGTCGGCGTGCAAGGTCCCTCACAGTGGAAAACCTAGTAGACCGAGCACCGCGGGGAGAGTACTGGCCACCACCTGTCGGATGGGTGCCTGTATGCGCCGCCATTCTGGGTGGTTGGACGTCAAAACCATCATATGCACGGTGGGGGGTCATAGGCTCAATCGAAGTCTAAGGAAAATGCACCTTTAGCCGACAAGTGAAAGTAATTGAACCATGCAACCAACCCGTCCGTCCAAGCTCCGTCGTTCCTTATCCCTGAACTCTCTTGGAAGCGGCTGGCGTGACCTTTTGTTTCCTGTTGGACTCCTCCTCGAAGAGGCTACAGCGGCCAGCGCTGCGTCGGCGATGTCATGGTCATTTCTACTGTATCCTGCGCTCTCCACGGCATGGGTAGATAAAGTGCTCGCCATAGACACCCGTTTGCGGGGAGTACGCGAGGGACCGGGAGAAGCCTGACGCGTCTCCTTTGGAGATGAGGGAGTCGATGTGAGTCGACGTCGCGGACGGGGGTCCGATACAGGAGGTGGAGTCGATGAACGTGCAGGAGAGGATGATCGGAAGGAATTGGAATCAGAACGGGAGGGAGTTGGCGCACGTAGACTCTCTCGCTCGGTCTCGGATCCAGAGAGGGTGTCTGCACGTTGGATTTGTGGAGCAGATTGCGAGTGTGTATGGGTTGAGAGGCGGGATGATGATGATGCGGTGGAAGCAGACGAAGAAGGGGCGTTGGGTGAACGAGAAGTACGCGTCGGTGATGGAGTGTGGAGGCGGGAAGAAAGCTTGTCTAGTGCCTGTTCATCAAGCAAGACAGGTCGAATAGCATATAGTCACAGGAATGTATTTTGGTATTTGAATACCGAAACCAATCAGAATTCAGAAAGGGCAGTTCCGAAGATAACCAGGAATACACGGCAACACGTGGGGTGGAACAAGGGCATGCAATGAGCAGGGGGCGAGGACAAAGCGCAGCAGGCTCACCATGCGGTTACGCTGAGCAAGGCTCTTGACTCGCTGGAGCGCTGCAATATTTTCGCTGGGGCCCTTGATTCCAACTCTGCGGTCGAGCCTGGCGGTCATGTCTTCCTCACCCGCATGGTCGTTTTCGTCATCTTCGTCATCAGAATTAGGTCTTGAAGTCTTGGACATGGCTTTGTGCTTGTCATACGTTTCCGTAGGGATCATATCGCTTGGAGAACCTGAATACGATACTGGGCGCTGCCTGATGCTGCCAGATTTTGCGCTGTTGTTGTCGCCAGTCGAGCCGCTGCCAGTAGAATTTGTCGCTGGAGGAGACGGCAAGCCAGAAGGGGAAACAGCGCCGGGACTCTCCGGAGGCTCAGGAAGGTCTGGAATATGGGCTTCCTTGGGATCCTTGGGGGGTAGTGATCCGAGGAATATCGCGGACAAAGGACGCCTTGAGGAAGCAATGAGTGAGCGCGGCGGCATCAGAGTCGGCGCAACGTATCATCAACCACGGCGTGTCCAAGAAAAAGGTCGTCGTCGTCGTGAACAGCGAGCAAGACGTTATGACGACGACGAGCTCAAAGCCGGCGGCGGATGCAGGAAGGATGAATACCGTGGGAATTCAACTCTGCCTTCGCGGAACACACACTGAAACACTTCCGAATTCCGACAGGAAACCGACTGATCGCGCTTGCTTCGCCCCATGTCGCTAGGAGGAATAAGGAATTTTGATTGTTCTGTTTCCAAGGGTAACTCCCAGAGCCTCATTGCTGACTACATAACGATCTTTTACGGAGAAGCACTTGCCTTGAATCCGTGTAGCAGAGCATCGCCCTTTTTCGGCCCATCGGCGGGAAGCCCCATTGTCCAGGAGATCGTGACTTGGAATCCGTGCTCAATAATGCCGCAAGGAACTTGCTACCAACCCGCAAGAAAGTTTACACCCGGGCCTAGCGCTTGCCTCGCTAAGTCAATTTTGTCGCTTTTAATTCGCTTTGTACTTTGATTGATCAAATTGGGGTAGAACTTATTCTCTTATTTCTCGCAGTGTGCCGTGGAAAGTCCGGAAACGGCCCGACCCAATCGCCTGGTGGTTGAAACTTTGTTTCCCGTCAAACGCGTCAAGCAAATTAGGTAGGCCATTTGATTTGCGAGAAAGATTCTCTTACTCATGCTTACATGTCACAGGAAGAAAAGTCTCGTACTTATATGATCGCTGATCTCGTCAGCGATAGAGTGGCTCACATGTCAAACTGTGAGCCCCAAAACCGAAACATTGGTGTATGTTGCCGCTAGCAACAGCTCCTATTGACCTCGCCCTACGACATTACGAAAGACTCATTTTCAACTTTTGAGAGCAACTGCGACACAAGGAATGGAATACAATGGTCGACTCATTATCTTATCCCCCCGAGAACAGGAACAGCAAAGTATTAATCGACTTATCTAATGTAGGAACCAAGAAAGGCAACGGCAACCGGGTTTCGTTCGCATCGTCACTATAGGCTAAGCACACATGCTACTGAGATTTACACTGTTCAGCACGTACTTGGATCCATGTGTGAGGAGGATTGTGGTTCAAATCAGTTAGTTGATCCGGGCCAACTATTAGGCCGCAAAAGTCCTTATTACAACTTCGAAGATATGGAAACCAGCCAGGTCCTCCCTCATTCCCCTGACCTTTTGTGCAGTCTACTTCATATTCACCCCAGACTTTGGTATATTCGTCAACTTTTTTTTTTTTTTCATTGATGTTCTGATCAATCACCGGTCGTATCTAGCATCTTCGCACCACCCGTGTCTGCGTTTACGAATATGTTCAGCTACCCACCCCGTGAACTTGTCAATGTCGTAGTTAACTATATCTCAAACCACCATGGTTCCTGTACCTTCCCGACGCAAGCAAAATTGACACAAGCCCAAGGTGGGTGATTCGTTTGCGTAAATATATCGCCAGTGTGTTGATAGACTACGTACCAGCGTACAATATGTAATCATTCCTGGTGATTTAAGGTAAATGTTCCAGCTTATTTGATATATACCAATGATTGCACTTCGCCAGAAATGAGCAAGGAAAGTTCTTCTGTTTCCAAGTCCCAGAGCCTCACTGCTGGCTACATATTTCGCACATCTGTCCCCTGCCATGGACCCGCGTATCAGAGGCTCATCAGCGAAAAATCCGTGGGAAATCGTGACTCAAAGATAAGTGCTTGCTCACGAGGTAATACTGATAATGCGGCGAGGGGCTTGTCACAACGGATTGTTGGACTACGCCAGAAGGGCTACATTTGGGCTTGACCGATTGGCCAGGTACTGCACCCTCTAAAATTTATCCCCTCCCGCTACTGGCAACTTGCTTTCTTAGGAAATTTTGATCTGAATATCGAGGCTTGCTTTCGTCGCCCCATTCCACGTTCTTCGAGCTGATCGACTGCTAACGAGCGGACCTGACTGGTGTTTCATCGTACATGCATGTGCTTGGCAAAATTCTATGTCAGTGCTGACCGGCCCGATCCGCTGACCGTCGTGTTATATCAAACCATAGTGCACGATTAGAACCTGACTCTGAGCAGCTTTGACAATAATTGCTAGTGCCGATCGAACACTCCTTCTGCGTTATGATCTGAATTCAAAGATCGGACCAGACTTCTCTGTCGGCCATCCATCCATCTCGAGCGATCGTAATGAAGGTTGGGAGCGAAAAGGTCTGTGTGAATATTCTTCACAAGATGCTTAACTCAGATGACAACTCTGTTGTTCGAACAGGATGCAGCAACAGGCCTCCTAACGTGCAGGCCTTGCAAGTTCACCATTTAACTCAGCATGCCCGGGGCCTGTACTGGCACCCGGGGCAACGCGATACTAAAGCAATGATATCAGAAAGTATTCATCGACGAATATCCATAGACTGAGCTGAAGTTGCTTGGGATCGATCGTGCCTATCTAAGGCTTGAGACAACTGCTATGTGAACCTGATGCTTTGCCGCGTGCAGGGATGGTGTCTGTTAGTTGCGGTTAACTTGGCCTAGGCTCGCTTGATCGCACCCAGCGCGAGATAAGATTGAATATTGGCAAGCTTCCCTTTCCAGCTAAAGCTTCCGATCATACAATCACATAAAGTTTGTATGTGGGTCGAGTTCAAGTTGACAACCACCACTCCAATTATTAAGGGACATCATACAAGGCGGTGGCTTCGGTTCGGAGATGCGACCCTGGCCCTCGTAAAGATACTCGTTATTGGCAAGCCCAATATATATAAAAGCCACCTGGATTTTTTCCTGTTAACCAAACCTCTCTACCCACCTCCGAATAATAACACTCGTCTTTCGGCAATGATGTTCACCAAACTCTGGTATACTCATTCTTACTTCTCGCCTTGTCTGTTGCAATGCTGACCGACACGTGTCCTAGTGCTCTGACTATCTACGCCTCACTCGTGTCTGCATATAAGACGACCTTCGGCTTCCCACCAAATGGAACCGTCTATGTCACCATCACCCGCACCAACGAGGATGATCCTCCCAGCGTTGACGTTGTGCTTAAGAGTAGGGACCTGGGCACCGCGGTACTCATTCCCAATGAGCCTTGCTACCAGGCCCTCGTCATTGGTGTGCAACTTCCCACAAATGTTAGCACAAAGTGAGCGTTTTGTTTCCAAGATATTGATATTTCTCTTGTGGATTAATGAACTACCAGTGTCGGGGCTGAATACGTCATTGCTACCACCATCCCTGGGTAAGTTTGCTGGATTCATCCCATAAACCCATGATTGTTGACCCGCCCTGGTTCCAGCAACGCTTCTGGTATATTGAGTCAGAGTCCGCCATTCACCATTGTGAATGATAACTAGGTGTTCACCGGTCATTTTCGGGGAGTGTTGCTACATGATTCTATTATTTGCAGTGTTTTGGCAGGTTCCAAGCTGTGCATTCAGACTTCGCGCTGAGGTGCTAACGCGTGGACCAAGAACCTCGTGCCGTGACTGTAAAACACCCTGCAGCTGGGTCTCTTCAAGTTTAGCTTGAGCTACTAAGTTGAATGTAGTTGGGTGACTGAAGCCTCTGAAACCCAGTCAACTTGTATATCCACCTCTGCAACCTCCCTGAGCCTCTCAATTTTTCAACATGATCAACTAACCTAAATAATGAGATCCTCAGTCACAAATGAATTCTGGAATTCTCATGGCACTCATGAGCAACTGGCTTCTTTGCTGGGTTTCATAGATATCCACTGAGGGAAGTGAAGTCACATATAATCAGTGTCTGATAAGCTGATGATCAGCACTAATGACACCACAAATCAGTGATGGTCACTTGAAATCAGTGTCATTTTGTGTCACTGATGTGTTCATTTTTGCTATGTGTTACAATTGGTGATACCCCCCTATCTTTTCTTTCTTTGTTACATAACAATCTCTCTCAGTTTTCTTTCAATTCTTTCATCATGTGACATGGTAACATTAATATCCATTCACATTTTAGACTTTACCATGTCTATTTATGCTTACTATCTATTTTTACTTAGAAATCCCATTTAGATTACCTATGCATTTCCACTCATGCAGCCTGCACTATTTATTCACCTTATTTTCCCATCATCATTCATAGCCTCTGATTGCAGCACCTTTGCACAGATCTGTATAGCTTTATACTTAGTATCCACAGCCTTATGGCTATCCGATGACTTGTAGTGACTTAGTATGACTAGCACTACTTAGTATAAATACTGGCTGAACATGTACAGTAACGCTAAGCAATTCCTACCTTAGGTTTTCACCTTCACATTCCCAGTCCTCTTCTGAGATCATTCCTAAGATTGGCCTTAGTACCTCTTTATCGTCGTCCTTAGTCCTTGTCCACCCAGAACCTTTGCGATCCTTCTGGGAGATCCTTGATGTCATCTGACATAACTACCAACCTTCGTCCACTGGAATCCTTGACCTTCATCTCCAGAGTCTCTGACTTACATCAGCATGTTATTCTCAACCCCTGTCCTTGACCTAGGCAATTACTGCTAGGTCTATGCTTGTTTCTACCTGGACCAAGTGTAACAAAAGGAATTGCTTCTCTTTGATAGGACTACTATCTAGTAGATCCCACCATTTCACACCAGCACCCTAGAAACCCTAGGCCTTCGGGCAATCTTCACACCCCAGATTCACGCTTCTACCAAGAACACATTCAAGAACCCTATCCCTCAGACTCAGATTCATCACACCACCCTACCCCAATCCCTACTGATGTAGAGGATGAAGACATCAAAATCCCCATCCATGAGAACCCACTAGACATCCACCTCTCACACAAACTCTCAGCACAATTATCCTTAACTAGGGTACCCACACCTCCATCCCCACTAGCTCTCACATGACACCTCCACTTCACCAGAGAAACTGTCCCATCCACCATCACTCCCACACCAGTTCCTCACTTACAGATCCTCCCTCTGTTTTTTCCCACAGAACCCTTATCTCCAGCCCTATTAACCAATATAAGCAATATAGCACCTCCCCCTCATAAATCCATAGAACTCTGCATTGCCCCCCTCCCTGATCATTTTGATGGAGGCTATGCCACAGCCAAAGCATGGTTCGCCTCTGTTGTATTCTACTTCCTGGTCAATGAAGAAGTTTACAACAACAACACCAAGAAAGTGGCATATGCCCTCTCTTATATGAGCAAAGGATCCGCTGCCACCTGGGCAGCAACCTATCACATCAAAGTTTTAGCAAACGAAGAAACAATCACATGGGATGAATTCAAAGAAGCCTTCCAAAGCACATTCTATCATTATGACAGCAAAGCTGTATCCATCACTACCCTCAACTCCTTATGAATGAAGGGGAACTCTATGGCCGACCTCACCCGATATATAGCTGAGTTTAGAAACCATGTTCAGATCTCTGAAATCACCAATGAAAATGTCCTAATCAGGTACTTTGCTGCTGGAGTTACAATAAACCTCATGAAATGAATCATGTCCATAGATACTGTACCAACCAAGATTGATGAATGGTACAACAAGGCTGTACACTTCCTCAGCCAATTCCAAAAAGCCAATGATATCGCACGATCAAGCAGAAACCCCTCTCATACCCCATATCGTTCCTTCCAATCCCACTCCCATGCTCAACCCACATGTGATCCTAATGTAATGGATATTGATGCAATCTGAATCAGGAGATTAACTCCAGAAGAATGAAAACAATGCTTCAAAAAGGGGTTATGCTTCTGATGTTATCAACCTGGACATAACACAACCAAATGTATCAAGTTCCCAGGATGCCCCACCCCCAAAAATATCTGACAAACTACCATCATTGATGAAATCAAAGAATGCAACAATGATGACATGGAAGTTAACCATGTCTCAGGTTTTTAGAGAGAAGGTCCAATCCAACGTGGGCCCCCTCCCCAACTAGATGCACTCCTGTACTTACATCTCAAAATGATCGAAATGCTATTTATCTTCCTATTTCAATCATGAATGCATTCTCAAGACATTGGAATCCAAGCACTAGTAGACTCCAGTGTGACCATTTCCTGCATCGATTGGCACTTCGCCAAAAGATGGAAACTCCCCCTGGAAAGACTTTCCACCCCTATCCCAGTAAGGAACATTGATCAAACCCAGAACAGGAACAGAGATATCAAATACACCATGTTCATCCCAATCTGCCTAGATAATGTCATTCAATTAATCTGCTTCTATGTAATGCACTATGGAAGGGAAAATATCATCCTAGGACATCCATGGTTAAAAGAAACAAACCCTACAATTGATTGGATCAAAGGAACCATATCAATCTCTGAAGAACATGACCAGACCAAGGAACTCTATGAACCAAAAACCTCACTCTGACCCATGAACCACACCCCGCTCAATTTGGACTGAAAGGAAAGTCTTCTTTGCTGATACCTCAACCTGGAAGGGCCTTCAGATTTTTGTGAACAAGCTATGATGAACCATATCACTCATCGAGCAGCAAAGTTTGGATTCCAACATCCCTTTGGGAAAAGTTATGTCAAAGTGTTCACCACAGCTACCAAACTAGCTATTGAAGCCAAAAATCCCACAGACACTATTACCCTTCCCCCTGAGTACAAGGAGTTCAAAGAAGTGTTTTCTGAAAACGCCACTCATTGTCTCCCCCCATTCTGATCTTATGACCATGAAATAAACTTAGATGACACCTTCATACCAAAAGTATCCAAAATCTACCCCCTTACCCTGGAAGAATGAAAAGCTGCAGACACCTTTATTGATGAGAATCTTAAGTCTGGCAAAATATGCCCATCCAACTCTCCCCAAGCCTTCTTGTTTTTCTTTATCAAAAAAAAGAATGGAGGATTATGACCTTGCCAAAACTATAGGTACCTTAATGATCATACCATCAAGGATGCCTACCCCCTCCCCCTGATCTCTGATCTCATTGACAAATTGAAAGACACCAAACTCTTTACCAAATTTGATGTCTGGTGGGAGTATAACAACATCTGGATCAAAGACGGACACCAATGGAAGGCAGCCTTTATCACCCATTGAGGACTCTTTGAACCAACCATCATGTTCTTTGGACAATCCAATTCCCCCCTATGTTTCAATGATTCATGAACAATTCCTTCCATGACATAATTGCTGAAGGATGGTTAATCATTTACATGGATGACCTCCTTATTTTCTCATCAGATCCAAAGACGCACGAAGAATATACTAAATGTGTTCTCCAACGAATAAAGGAACTTGATCTTCACCTCAAATTGGAAAAATACAAATTCGCCACTCCAGAAGTAGAATATTTAGGAATGATCGTCAAACCTGGCACTCTTGCCATGGATCCCATAAAGCTAGATGGCATTCAGAAATGGCCGGTTCTGGCCAAAGTAAAGGATGTCTGCTCTTTCCTGGGATTTGCGAACTTTTATAGATGATTCATCCCAAATTACTCAAACCTAGCATGCCCCCTCCTCAACTTAACTCAGAAAAACCACACATGGAATTGGTCCCCCAACTGCAACAAAGCATTCCAATAGTTAAAAGCCAAGTTCCTGGAACAACCCATTCTTTGCTTCCCTGATCTCAGTAAACCTTTCACTATTGCTACCAATGCCTCCAAGTATGCTTCCAGAGGAATCCTTCTCCAAACTGATGAAAACAGCAATTGGAAACCATGTTCATACCTTTCCCAGTCTTTCTCCCCTACAGAACAAAATTACAACATTTATGATAGAGAGCTCCTTGCTGTTATTCATGCTCTCAAAATGTGGAAACACTACCTCCAAGGACACCCCACCCCTATCCAAGTCTTCACTGACCACAAGAATTTAACCTATTTTAAACAACCTCAGAACCTTAATTGCAGGCAAGCCAGATGGCTCCTCAACCTGGCCAACTTTAATCTTCAGTTAATTCATGTGGCAGGAAAAGACCTGGCAGGGCCCAACGCTCTTTCTCACCGACCTGACCTCATCCCTGATAATGAACAGGACAATCATGATGTCACACTCCTCCCTCCATCTTTATTTGTCAATCTGATCAACACTGCTCTAACCAACAAACTCCACTCCTCCTCCACCACTGACCCTCTAGTCCTGGACTCCCTCCAGGCCCTGGATGGCAAAGTACCATCCCAACTCCACTCCTGCCTCTCCAATTGGAAATACAAGGCTGGTATCCTTACCTACCAGAACTGGGTTTACATTCCAAATGATCTCAAACTCCACCACTCCATTGTGGCATGGCACCATTCACATGCATCAGCCAGCCATCCTGGCTATCTCAAAACATATCAATTAATTACCTCTAAATTCTGGTGGCCCGGCATAGTCACCTTCATTCACAAATATGTGGAAGGCTGCATCCATTGCCAATGGACCAAGGCCAACACCCACCCCTCAACACCCCCCCCCACTTCCCATCTCTTCCAAATTGTCTTGGCCTTTCCAACAAATCTCTTGCGACTTGATCACTAATCTTCCCCTCTCTGACAGCTTTGATTCATTATTGGTTGTGGTCGACCATGGGCTTACAAAGGGGGTAATTTTATGTCCAACCAAGAAATCCGCTACAGCCAAGGGAATTGCTACTCTCTTCCTCAACAAAGTCTGGAAATGATTTGGCCTTTATGACAAAATTATCTCTGATCGCAGACCTTAACTCACATCAGCCTTCACCAAAGAACTAGGAAAACTCCTTGGTTACAATCTATCTCTTAGCACTGCCTATCATCCACAGACCGATGGAGAAACAGAATGAGTCAATCAGGAAATTGAAACATACCTATGAATCTTCTGTGGTAACAACCCAACAATCTGGGCCGAACATATCACCATGGCAGAATTCACATACAACCACCGCCCTCATTCTGTCACCCAGAAATCCCCATTCTTCCTCATGATGGGCTATGAACCCTGCCCCCTCCCTATGGTTATTTCTGAATCATGGCTACCAGCACTGGAATTATGTCTCAAGGAACTATCGGCCGCCCATGATGAAGCCTTGGCTGCACATGATCTCACACACCAGCTTATGAAATCAAGGTACCACAGGAAGTTTACTTCATTTATTAAAGGAGATAAGGTTTGGCTAAATGCCAAGAACCTTAAATGAAACGTCACTGCCCCTAAGTTCTCTGCAAAAAGAGAAGGATCCTTCACCATCACCAAAGTCCTCTCCCTGGTTACATATCAACTATGGATCCCCCTGACCTGGAAAATCCACAACGTATTTCATGCCTCACTGCTTTCAAGGTACCATGAGAACAAAATACATGGCCCCAACTTCCCAGCCCCCCCACCAGAATTGATTGAAGGAAAAGAAGAATATGAAATAGAAAGAATCATCAAGCACTGTAACAATCATTCCCAGAGGCAGTATTTGGTGTGGTGGAAAGGCTATCCACCAGAAGATGACTTGTGGCTATCAGAAAAAGACCTGAAACATGCACAGAATATCCTCCAAAGTTGTAAAAACCTACTCTTCAAAGCCTCAACAACATCATCCAAACCAACCAAATGCACTTGCACCTCCACCAAACCATAATTACTATGTCTGCCACCTCCCCCATCTCTGTTTCCTCAAGCTCCCCTATGCCCCCTCCTGTCAGCTCCCCTTCTGCCTCCCCAGTCCTACCTCCTTCTGCTTCCACTGTCATTGAGGAGCAAATCCTCCAAATCACCCTCTATATCCCTGATACCATCCTAGACAATCTCTCCACCAGTCCCATTGTCCAACAACCAACCCCTGTCTCCCCCACTCCTGTATCCCCCCCTGGCCTCCCCACCATTCCCCTCTTTCCCCCCTCTGTCCCAGTCCATGTCCATCGCCTCCATCACCCCAACTGCCACATCCTGTTCACCCATGTCCTATCCCAAGAAGCCCCACAATTTGCCCTAGAACAACACCCTGCCTACCAAATGTCCCCAGAAGTCATCACTGCCATTGCTACATTCAATGAAACTGTGTCCCTCATCTGAAACCTCTCCATCACATACTGATCCTCCAACACCCCACTCTGGACAATAGTGGGACAACTATGAGAAAAAACCCTAGACAACCTCTACCATTTAGGGTTTGGATATTTCATCAAACATACCCTCCCAGGAACAACGAGCCTACTTATATGGTTGGCCAGCATTCACCCCTTGCATACCTCCATCCCTCACAGATTTTATTATCCCCATCCCCTCCTTTCATAACCACCCCATTGAGGAACAGGAGAACATACCCCCTGTTGTTGCTGACCTCCAACCCTGCCACACCCCTGCCAGCTTATGAGCTGCAGCCACACTCATGGACTTATCCAGGCACAACACCTCCACCTGGCTCCCCACCCTGCACCCAAATACTGGTATCATCCTCTCGGATACAGGAGCTACCACCAATTGGGATGAGATACCCATGCCCCCTCTCTCCAATCCCTCTTGCTGCAACCAATGCCACTGCTGTGGACACCAGACCCTTGACTGCAGACAACACCACTGCAACTATTGCTGATGACAAGCCCCTGGACATACCTGTCAATCATGCCCCAACTGTCCCTGCCCCCATTGTACCAACAACTGAGGAACAGACCCCAATAACATCTCCATTATTAACCATTGCGGATGCAAAAAATGCAGTGCCCTCCATGGCCACAACTGGGGCTGCACCAATTACTACCATGGATGGCAGGACACATGGGGGGATGAGGACATCATCACAAATGAGGAGCCAACTTTCGATTAAAGCAAATCCAGTGGCTTTGCCATATAAAGGGGGTAATGTTACAATCAGTGATACCCCCCTATCTTTTCTTTCTTCATTACATAACAATCTCTCTCAGTCTTCTTTCAATTCTTTCACCATGTGACACAGTAACATTAATATCCATTCATGTTCTAGACTTTACCATGTCTATTTACACTTACTATCTATTTTTACTTAGAAATCCCACTTAGATTACCTATGTGTTTCCACTCACACAGCCTGCACTATTTATTCTCCTTATTTTCCCATCATCATTCATAGCCTCTGATTGCAGCACCTTTGCACAGACCTGCATAGCTTTATACTTAGTATCTGCAGCCTTATGGCTATCCAATGACTTGTAGTGACTCAGTATGACTAGCACTACTTAGTATAAATACTGGCTGAACATGTACAGTAATGCTAAGCAATTCCTACCTTAGGTTTTCACCTTCACATCCCCAGTCCTCCTCTGAGATCATCCCTAAGATTGGCCTTAGTACCTCTTCATCATCGTCCTTAGTCCTTGTCCACCCAGAACCTCTGCAATCCTTCTGGGAGATGTTATGATTCACTTCTTTTCTCATTGATATGATAGACTGGCCCAACCCAGTACCTTTTACTTTCCTTAGAGTGCTCTAGAACATACAACGTGTTTGTCGCATGCCTTTCATTTCTGTCTTCTATTCTTGTTATCTGTGCTTCCATTTCTTATGGAAGGTTCTATCTTTGTTTGCTTAGTAACAAACCTTCCATGACCTTCCATTAGTTTCCATTCCTCGCAGTACTTAAGCTGTTGTTCTACTTGATGTATCTTCAGCTTAGTCCTGCTCAATCTTACCTTGATCTCCTCAAATCCTTGAACTCCTTCATCGACCTCATCATTGGATGACTCCCTTGAATTCCTTTGTCAACCTTATTGTCAGATGACTTCCTTGAACTCCTTCATCAACCTCATTGTTGGATGACTTCCTTGAACTCCTTCATCAACCTCATTGTTGGACGACTCTCTTGAACTCCTTCATCAACCTCATCATCAGATGACTCCCTTGAACTCCTTCGTCGACCAACCCTTTAACCTTCTGGCAAGCTCTTTTGTCTGAATACCTTGAACCTTTGACCCCACAGTTAGTTCTTTGAGCCTATGCTTGTTCCTACCTGGACCAAGCATAACAAAAGGACTAAGCTTCTCTTTTGGGCTACCATCACTGTAGTTTCCCACCATTTCCTCCCCTCAAACACCAGGAGCCCTTGAAAGGGCACTACAATGCTCTTACTGAGTTCCCTCAGAATCTTCCCCCTCCACTGAACACTCTGACGAAGAAACCTTTGTTCCTGCCCCAGGCATCTCTCTCAGGGAACCAATACCACCTCTCCCCACCCCCACCATAACCAGACCTCTCCTCCTCCCTCTCCAACCCTCTACCCCCATGCCCCCTCAACAGTTTGTTCCCTCACATCCACTTCCCCCCTTCCTCCCCCCACAATCACCCTGTCCCACCATGACATTGAAACCAGTTGAACTTTGCATTGGCACCCCCAAAAACTTTGATGGTGACTATGCCAAAGCCATGATCTGGCTGGACTCTGTCCAAACCTACCTCCTTGTCAATGAAGAAGTCTATACCACCAATGCCAAGAAAATCGCCTTCACCCTCTTGTATATGACCAAAGGAGCTGCCCTTACTTGGGCCTCCTCTTTCTGAAAAGCCACTCTCAGTGCAAACAAAGGTTTCGGGACCTACGCGAACTTTATTACAGAGTTCAACACCACCTTCAAACATAGAGATACCACCGCCCTCTCCATCACCTGGCTCTCCTCTACCAAAATGGAAGGAAAGCTCTCTCTTTCTGACCTCACCAAATATATCTCTGAATTCTGAAACCACTTCCAAATCAGTGGAATCATCAACCAAAATGTCCTTATCGGATACTTCTCCACTAGCATCTATATCAAACTCATGTGCCACATCATGTCTATGGACACCATCCCCACTAAAATTGATGAATGGTATGCAAAAACCACCCATTTCCTCACCCAGTGGGGAAGAGCTGATAATATGGCAAAACAAGGCAAAACCAACCCCCCCTACCATTTGTTCTCCTCCCCCTCCTCCTCCTGCCCCCAGAAAGACCCTGATGCCATGGACATTGATGCTATTAAAGTATCTAAGTTGACCCCAGAAGAGCAAAAACACTGTATCACCAAAGGACTCTGTTTCCACTACCGAAAGCCTGGACATCTCTCAAGCAACTGCCCCCACTTCCCTTCCCAGCCAAAGAAAACTGGAGAAAGGAAGGTTAGAAAGGTCAAAGAAGTCCCAAGACTAGTAGAAGTCAAGGATGATAAAGAAGAAACCATGGCAAAGATCTCCTTTGTTTCACCCAACGAGGATTTTTAGAATGGAGACCTTCCCCAATGCAAGGCTCTCCCTCTTTTATGTGTGCTCCTGTACTTGTATTGTCAATTACCAAGCAATTCATGCAAATCCCCATTGAAATCATCGAACCATCACACTTGAAAGCTGTTGGAACCCACGCTCTCATTGACTCTGGAGTGCAAATCTCTTGCATTGACTGGGACTTTGTTCAAAAACATTGTCTCCCAAAAGAACAACTCCCCTCCCCCACCACCATCAAGAATGTCGACCAATCCTCGAACAAAAATGGTCTTATCCGCTTTTCCACCATGCTCTATGTCCACATCAGACAACTCATGCACCATGTCACGTTCTACATCCTCAACTGTGGAAAGGAGAATGTAATCCTTGGACTTCCCTGGCTTAAACAAGCTAACCCCACCATCAACTGGATCAAGTGAGAGCTATCCATCTCCCTTGACTCCAACCAATCCAAGGAGCTATACTACAACCACACCAAACCAACCCCCACCCCCCAGACACCAACCACTCGCCCACCCCGACATGTACAAGTCAACTCCATCTGGGATGGACACCTCTACGACTACATAAAGAAGGATATGGAAGCCCAATACCTCCAATGAGCCAACAACAACCAAATCATCAACCAAATCATGCGCTGCGGATCTCGCTTCATTCCTTCTGCAACCATCACCAAACTCATGACATCCATGGAGCTAGCTATGGCTGCTGAAAAAGCCAAACCAAAGGCAACTCTTCCCTCCAAATACTCTGCCTTCTCTTCTGTCTTCTCAAAAGAAGCAATCAATCACATTCCCCCCAGTTGACCCTATGACCATGAAATCAACCTCGACAACTCCTTTACCCCAAAAATCAGCAAACTCTACCCCCTTTCCCCTGACGAGAAGGCCACTACAGAAGCCTTCCTCAATGAAAACCTCAAAGCAGAAAAGATTTATCCATCCAACTCCCCTCAAGCATCCCCCTTTTTCTTCATTAAAAAGAAAGATGGTGGCCTTCAACCCTGCCAGGACTATTGCTATGTCAACAAACACACTGTCCACAACGCCTACCCTCTTCCCCTTATATCCGACCTTGTCAATAAACTCAAAGGTGCTAAAACCTTTACCAAATTTGATGTTTATTGGGGATACAACAATGTCCATATCAAGGATGGTCATCAATGGAAAGTGGCATTCATCACCTACAAAGGACTATTTGAACCAACAGTCATGTTCTTTGGTCTTTGCAACTCCCCCACCACCTTCCAACATTTCATGAACAATTCCTTCTGTGATATGATTGCAGAAGGATGGCTAGTCATCTACATGGACGATCTCCTCATCTTCTCCCCTGATGCCAAAACCCACAAAGAGCAAACTAAACAAGTACTCCAACACATGACCAAGTTAGATCTTCACCTCAAACTCAACAAATGCAAGTTCACTACTGATGAGGTTGAATACCTTGACATGATCGTTTGCCCTGATGAACTTGCCATGGACCCAGTAAAGCTAGATGGCATTTGTGAATGGCCGACCCCTGCCAAAGTCAGAGATGTCTGCTCCTTTTTAGGATTTGCCAACTTCTACTGATGATTCATCCCCAATTACTCCAACATCGCACACCCCCTCCTTGATCTCACAAAGAAAAACCAACCCTGGGACTGGTCTCCCAATTGCCAACAATCCTTCGATGAACTCAAATGACTGTTCCTCAGTCGCCCAATCCTCCACCTTCCAGACCCTGCCCACCCCTTTGCCATCACCACTGACACCTCCAAATATGCCTCTGGTGGAGTCCTTCTCCAAACTGATGCTAATGGTGACTGGCATCCATGTTCTTACCTCTCACAATCCTTTTCCTCCACCGAACACAATTACAACATCTATGATAGAGAACTCCTTGCTGTCATTCATGGTCTCAAAGCCTGGCACCATTACCTCCAAGGATCCCCCTTCCCTGTCAAAGTCTTCACCAATCACAAAAACCTTACATACTTCCACCAACCTCAGAAACTCAACCGATGACAGGCTCATTGGTTACTCGACATCTCAGACTTTGACCTCCACCTAACCCATGTCCCTGGTACCTCTCTTGCCACATCAGATGCCCTCTCTCACCAACCAGATCTTCTCCCACTGACTGATGAGGATAATGACAATGTCACCCTCCTTCCTGACTCCCTTTTCATCAACCTCATCAACACCTCCCTCCAAACCAAACTAGCCGCCTCCTCTGCCTCAGACCCCCTTGTCCTAGATGCTCTATGCACCACCACCAGCAATGTCCCTGCTCAGTTCTGCTCTCATCTCTCTAACTGGCAATATGACACTGGCATCCTCACTTTTCAAGGACGTGTCTATGTTCCCCCCAACCTTCAACACTCCATTGTCAAACAACACCATGATCACACCTCTGCTGGATACCCTGGATATCTCAAAACCCATCAACTTGTCACCACTGAATTTTGGTGGCCAGGCCTCACTCAATTTGTACGCAAATATGTCAAAGGATGTGCCTCCTGTCAATCCTCGAAAACAAACACCCATCCCACCACCCCCCCCCTCTCCCCCATCACCTCTTCCTCTCCTATTCCTTTCCAGCAGATCTCTTGTGACCTCATCACAGACCTCCCTGTCTCTTCTGGCTTTGACAGTCTTTTGGTCATGGTCAACCATGGGCTTATTAAGGGGGTGATTCTCTGCCCTACCAAGAATCCATCTTTGCTGAAGGGATTGCCTTCCTTTTTTTCCACAAAGTTTACACCCAGTTCAGCCTCTATGACAAAATCATCTTGGATTGTGAACCCCAGTTTGCCTTCTCCTTTGCAAAAGAACTTGGACAACTCCTTGGATACAACCTCTCCCTCTCCACCCCATACCACCCTCAATCCAATGGAGAAACCGAACAGGTAAACCAAGAAGTAGAAATCTATCTTCAGATCTTCTGCAGCAATTCCCCTTCCACATGATCCAACCTCATCTTCCATGCCGAATTCACACACAATCACTGTCCTCATTCCATCACTAATAAATCCCCATTCTTCCTCATGATGGGATTTGAACCTTGCCCCCTCCCCACTATCATCGCCAAAACCAACCTCCCTGCAGTTGAAAAATGACTCAAACTCCTCTCTGCAGCCAGAGACAAAGCCCTAGTGGCCCATGAACTTGCTAGACAAGTTATGAAATCCCATTTCCATGGAAAATTCACTCCCTTCCATAAAGATGACAAGATTTGGCTAGAAGCCTGAAACCTGAAATGTCTTATCTCCCATCTGAAGTTTGCTCCCAAATGAGAAGGCCCATTTACTGTTACTCAGGTCCTTTCCTCCCTTACTTACAAACACCATCTCCCATGTACATGGAAAATACACCTGGTCTTCCATACATCCCTGTTATCGCCCTATCGCGAAAATAACATACATGGGCCAAACTTCCCTTTCCCTCCACCTGACCTTATCAACGGAGAAGAGGAATACAAGATGGAGAAGATTATCTGACACCATGGAACCCCGAGTAACTGAAAATTCCTAGTCCAATGGAAAGGATACTCAGCCGAAGAAGACTCTTGGCTACCTGAATCAGAGTTCAACCATGCCAAGGAAATCCTATCTGATTATAAAACTCTCCACCCTCACGTCTTCCCTTCCCCATCCCTTGCACCATTCACAAAATCCAAACATGTCCACTCCCGCTAGATCTTCCTCCCCTACAGTGGCTACCACTGGCTGGACCACCCTCCTGCTCTATCGTATTCAAGGCCTCAACTCCACTAATTACAACCCAGGTATTCCCCAACCTACGTCTCCTCCCCTATGCCTCCCTACTCTTGACCCGAACCCAGTTGTCTCTGTTGAACTACCCCTCTATGCCCAATGCATCCATCCTGATCCCTTCCCCATCACCGAACAATCCTCCCTCATGCTCCTTCTTGAAACCCCCCACCTTATCACTCCCCTTTGCACCCATTTAGAACCTTTCTCCCCCCTTGATACCCTGCTCCTCCTTTTCCAAGAAATCCATAGTCTCTATCCACTTGCCAACCAGATGTCCAACTATCCCACAGAACATGTCACCACCCTCCATAAAACCCACACTGAACTGACCAACCTTGTCCTTTCTGTCATGCATCAATTGGAAATGGACAAGCTAGCCAAGGACGTTCTATGCTATACCTGAGAACTTGACGAATGCCACCACCTCCACCAGAACCCATCCCCAGAAGCTTCCAAAGAACTGCTCATCCTTGAGAAATTAGCTGTCATGGAACAAGCAGAAGTTAGTTGGAAAGGACAATGTAACATACCTCTCTCTCCCAATCACTACCTCTACAGTTGGGCATGTTTCCATTGCCACCAACTCTCCCACATCTGCATCAACTGCCCATATTATGTCTGCCCACACTGTGCTCATCACTGCCCTGGTCACACCCAACATCGCTGTCCTCATCATCCTCACCCACATACCCTCAACCCTGTAAATTCCTCTTCCTCATCTTCGACTTCTTCCATACATTCTAGGCATTCTGGCTTCACACCTCCACTCCCACCCCAACCTCTTGTCAAATGACTCTCTGATTCCCTGTCCTCTGGCTCTAGTTCAGCTCCTAGACAAGTTCCTCCTCCTTCCTATCATCATCGTCAAACTCCCCACCCTCATCGGCATTATCATCACCTCTCTCCCTCTCCCAAACTCGCTGACTTAGACCTAAATGATAATGACCCGGGATATGATGATTTGCCATATGCCAACATGACTGGTTCCCCTGGTGGTGGCAGATGTATGGATTTCTAATTCTTTCTTTTGATTTATTCTTCATCATAACTTCGAATGTACTCTGGAGGTAATGTTATGATTCACTTCTTTTCTCGTTGATATGATAGACCAGCCTGACCCAGTACCTTTTACTTTCCTTAGAGTGCTTTAGAACATACAATGTGTTCATCACACACCTTTCATTTCTGTCTTCTATTCTTGTTATCTGTACTTCCATTTCTTATGGAAGGTTCTATCTTTGTTTGCTTAGTAACAAACCTTCCATGACCTTCCATTAGTTTCCATTCCTCACAGTACTTAAGCCATTGTTCTACTTGATGTATCTTCAGCTTAGTCCTGCTCAATCTTACCTTGATCTCCTCGAATCCTTGAACTCCTTCGTTGACCTCATCATTGGATGACTCCCTTGAATTCCTTCATTGACCTCATCATCAGATGACTTCCTTGAACTCCTTCATTGACCTCATTGTCGGACGACTCTCTTGAACTTCTTCGTTGACCTCATCATTGGGCGACTCCCTTGAACTCCTTCATCAACCAACCCTTTAACCTTCTGGCAAGCTCTCTTGTCTGAATACCTTGAACCTTTGACCCCACAGTTAGTTCTTTGAGCCTACGCTCATTCCTACCTGGACCAAGCGTAACAGGAGATCCTTGACGTCATCTGATGTAACTACCAACCTTCGTCCACTGGAACCCTTGACCTTCATCTCTGGAGTCCCTGACTTACATCAGTACATTATCCTCAACCCCTGTCTTTGACCTAGGCGATTACTGCTAGGTCTATGCTTGTTCCTACCCAGACCAAGTGTAACACTATGAATAACCAGTGTCAATGGCACTGCTTTGTAGTTCCTTTGTTACTAGTTTTTTGTACTGCATCACAAAAATATCTATATAATTAAGCTGCAGCTTGTGTGTGATTGTCCCCCACATCATTGCACCTGACAAAAATATATAATCAAAAACATATTTTTGCAACTACTATATCATGCCAACAGAGGCTTACTGCTTCAACTTGCCAAAATCAGAATGCAAGCATCTCTAACCATTACACCATACATGTGGATACAATGTAGGTGAAATAAGTTGTAATATAGTTAAATTGCCTAAAATTTCAAAGTTATCTACTGTGATTGCTACTATGAAAAATCAACTAGAGTAGTACATAGCAACAAGGATTTGGTCTTTTTGAAGCATTTTGAGGAGGGGCTGAAAATCAGTGTCATTGCCAGAAGCACTCAAAATCAGTGACAGCAATGATGAGCGCTGAAATCTAGTGTCACACACCTGTCACTGAAAAGAAGTGACCATGAAATCAGTGACAGTGCCACTAGTGATGTTCAAGTAGGCTATTATCAGACATTTGTTGGGCATTTATCAGATTATGTTGGGGCTATACGCCACATGCAAAACACATTGTGATTGGGAATAAGCTGGTCAGAGTCTGAAAAAACAATGCCTGCTGCCTGCTCCCTTCATTGTTCTGAAAGGCTCTCCACTTTTACCAGCTTGCCAATTAGATCAATATCAATGTCTACCAATAGCCGAACATCTCGAAAGACCTCCAACACACGAGGAGCTGGCCCTTCTCTCCCTCAGGCCCAGAAAAGACAATGCAAGTGAGGTAAGGCTGTAACCACCATAACGCCTGCAGAGCCCAGTCCGTCTACCTCAACAGCACCACCCAAGAGGTCTTCTGGACCTCATATCATATGGGAAGGTTCGCACACAGCCCTACTTGTCAAGTGGATCTTGAAGCACCCTGATGATCAACATGCGCTTGTTCATGATGGTCGAAACGTCAAAGCCCCTGGAAAAAATAAGAAGGAGGTTGCCACTCTAATTGCAAAGTATATCTTTGAAGCCAATGAAGAGCATTCTTCTTTGCATGTGGCAGATGCTGGGAAATATGTAACATCTGTCACCAACCATGTCAATATGTGTGTATCACTTTTATTGTTCATTGACCTCTTCACATATATTATTACAGGCTGAGGTCAAAGTATCGTGAACACCATGCTCAAATGAAGAGTACTGGAAGTGAAGTCATGCCAGTGGATAATGATGTATCTGGTAATGAAGAGGGGGAGAGGCCAATGCCAGCAGCAAATCTCATTGGTACGTGCTTATTTTTTAACTGATCATCTACATCTGATATCCTTATAGAAGAAATTCTCAAAGTCTTTCCACACTATAAGGAGCTTGATGCCATATGGCACAACATTCCTGTGCTGGATAGTGAAACAATTTTGTCAAAGCTGAACATCAATCACTCAGAAAGTTTGCTTGGAATTATCCAAACAAAAGTGGCTGACAAGGACATGGTGTTTGATTTTGAAGGTGGTGTGGCTATCGAAGGTGAAGTACCTGACACAGGTGAGGATGAGCCAATGGATCTGGATCAGCAGGATGAAGGTATGCAAGTTTGTATTTACAATTAAGGTATGCCATCTCATGATGATAAAGCGCCTGTCTGTGTCGATGATGAGATGTTGGGCGATGCTTCCCAGGGTGGGGATGTCCAGGTATGTGGCTTCATCCCTCCTTGTATATAGCCACTGATATATTCGGATCAATTAGCCACCAGATGCTCATCAAGAATCTGGCTCTGATCAGCAATTCACACTGTTCTCTATCAGGTCCAAGGGGAAGACACTGATGGGAGACAGACAAAGCACATTTGCACCATACAGCCGCTCACCTAGTTCCTCTGCTTCATCAGCCACTGCCAGCCAAGGTGCTTCTTCAGCCACAAAAAAAGTCCCAGCTTCTGGGAGTCCACTTGGAAGTCAGCTTAACTCAAAGCTGGAGAAACTCGAGAAGCTTGGTGAAAAACTCATCACAGCTGATCCTTCAGCCCCCTCAGGAAGAAACCTGCAGTATACCACAGCAATACACCAGCAAGAGCTGGATAACCAACATGCCGAGCTTGAGTTTAGGAAATCCAAATCCAAATGGGAGGAAAGGCTGAAATTACTTGACATCAAGCTGCATAAGGAGGAGTCACACAAGATTGCCCAGCAGATTGAGCTGCTACAAATGCAGATGCAGTTGCAACAATGGCAAATGATGGTGGTGGTTGTTCCACAGGTGCAAATGGCATCCAACCAGTCTGTTTCTGGATTGCTGTTTACTGCTGCTGCATCTGCTCCCACTCCCCTTCCTGGATTGCCATTTGCTAGTCCCTCCACCGCTCCTATCCCAAGCTCATCCACTACAGCAGCTATTGTGTCAACAACACCCAGCCTTTTGTCATCAACTACTTTTGCACCCTCCATCCCATCTACTGCTGTTCCCAGTATGCCCAACATGTCCTCCAAGTCTGATCAACCTCGCTCTGTAGAATAGGTCTTTGTTTCATTAATTGTATGTGCTTTTTTTTGCTGTTAGTATTTTCCATATTACTGCCATTCTTTCAGACTGGATCTGCATCATCAACATCTGAATGTAGCACAAGATGTAGCTCTTCTCTGCCACAATTACATTCATGTTCATTATCTAGTCCGCTCCATTATTGATGACATAATCATCTCTTCCCAGAGCCACAAATAGACTCCACATCAACTGGACACGGAATTGCTGCCCTGGTGTACCTGTGGGAACCACTGCAACAACTTGTTCAACTTCACAGGATACTTTGCTCATCTCTGCCCATGCCCAACCTAGTAACGTTTCTTTCCCATTTAGTTCTTCGAACCTGATTATCATGTTGTGCAGGATAAAGCAACACTGGATTCAATGTATGGCATATTTGATGTCCTCATGAGTATGGATTTGCAAATGCAGCTCGCAGAGTGACTGAAACCGTCCCTTCAGCACAGCGAAAGCATGTTCTATACACATGCGAACCTGTGAACGATCATGAGTTTTACACTTCACACAGGAAATTTGTGCTGACTTTTGACAAATAGCGGTTATAAAATTTTTGCGGCTGTGATAGTGGCCTGCCATGTATAGCTTTAAATGGCACTACACACCACTCTTGTGTTGGGTATGCACTATCAGCCCAGATCCAATGCCCATTTGGAAGTAAGTCCAGTTCTTGTGCTAACCAAGTTCCTTGAAAGGCATATGCATCATGTACACTTCCAGGATGACCCAACCCATAATCAATGATCAGAAGATTGTGCAGCATCACAATGAGCTACTGACAGCAAATGTCAGCTTCCAGTTGACCAATCAGGTGCGCATTCCTTGTACCTGACAATTCATTGAATACTGTCCCTTTCGGTCAATAAATATATCACCATAGAGCAAAGGCTTTGTGAATAGATTGAACATTGAACCATCTGCAGCAAAAATCCCCCCCCTCCAGGCTTCACAAGACCTCACCCCAACAAATGTACGTGCATGCTCAGCATCACATGTATTGATATTAGGAATGGAGACAAAGTCATTGTGCTGGGCAAGTAACGTGACCATCACTTGGTTTGTACAGTTTATTACCAATCCAACAGATACACCTGCCCACTGTGCAACATCTTGTGTGGATACTGCATTTCCATAGTGGCTGGCTTGGTTTAAGAAGATCACAAGTTGGATTGCAATGGGAAGTTGTGAGTGATTCCCCCTTGATTTGAACACGTCATGGTCACTAATTTGATCCAGGATTTGGTCAAAGATGTCAGGATCAACATGAAGTTTATGATGAAAAAGATGGGGGTGAAAGTCAGCAAAGTGCTGAAGTAGGTGAAGTTGTGGTGTGCAAAGCTGTGGTATACATTCCTGCAGGGTACAAGCAAGCTGTACTTCATCCTTGAATGCTCTAATTGCCTCCAACAGTGTTTGGAATTGATGTTCCTTGGCGATCTCCATGTCCATCGAGCTAATCAATTCCAAATCACTGTTGATTCCGAAGGGGGTCAAGAGAGGTGTGATGGGACTGGGAGGAGTGATGAGTAGAATGCTGCCAACATTGCTGTTATGATTCATTTCTTTTTAATTCATTTCTTTCGATGATACAATAGACTGGCCCGACCCGGTACCTTTTGCTTTCTTTAGAGTGCTCTAGAACATACAACGTGTTCATCACACACCTTTCATTTCCGCTTTTCTATTCTTGTTATCTATGTTTCCACTTCTCATGGAAGGTTCTATCTTCTTTCGCTTAGTAACAAACCTTCCATGACCTTCCATTGGTTTCCATCCTTCGCAGTACTTAAGCCATCACTATACTTGATGTATCCTTAGCTTAGTCCTGCTCAATCTTACCTTGATCTCTTCGAACCCTCGAACCCCTTCATCGACTTCATCGTTGGACGACCCCTTTGAACTCTTTCGTCGACCTCATCATCGGACGACCTCTTTGAACTCCTTCGTCGACCACATCGTCGGACGACCTCTTTGAATTCCTTCGTCGACCTCATCGTCAGACGACCTCTTTGAACTCCTTCATCGACCTCATCAATGGACGAAATCCTTGAACTCCATTTGTTGACTTCATTGTCGGGCAACCTCTTTGACCTTTCAGCTGTTACGCTTGGTCCTGGTAGGAACAAGTGTAGGCTCAAAGAACTAATAGCAGGTCAAAGATTCAAAGGATTTGGACAAGGGAGGCTTGCCAAATACCAAAGGGGGTTGTCCGACGATAGAGTCGACGAAGGGATTTAAAGGTGATCGTCCGACGATAGAGTCGACGAAGGGGTTCAAAGGTGATCGTCCGATGATAGAGTTGACGAAGGGATTCAAAGATAATCGTCCGACAATGGAGTTGATGAAGATTTTCAAGGGGTTCGTCCAACGATGAGGTCGACAAGGGATTCGAGGAGGTCAAGGTAGAATTGAGCAGGACTAAGCTAAGGTTACATCGAGTAAGATGGCGGCTTAAGTACTGCAAAGAATAGAAATTAATAGAAGGTCATGGAAGGTTGGTTACTAAGTGAAGTGAAGATAGAACCTTCCATGAGAAATAGAAGTGTAGATAACAAGAATAGAAAGCAGGAATGAAAGGTGTGCGACGAACACGTTGTATGTTCTAGAGCACTCTAAAGAAAGTAGAGATACCGGGTCAGGCTGGTCTATCGTATCAAAGAGTAAGAAGTAAAAAGAAATGAATCGTAACATTACCCTCAGAGTACATTCAAAGCTACGATGAAGAATAAAATCAAAGAAAAATTAGAAATCCATACATCTACCTCCACCGGGTGAACCAGTCATGTTGGCATAAGCAGAGTCGTCGTATCCTGGGTCATTATCGTTTAGGTCAAGATTGGCGAGGTCTAAGTCTGGGGAAGGGCGACAATGATGTTGGCAAGGGTGAGGAGTTCGACGGCGACGATAGGATGGGGGGGGAACTTGTCTGGGAACTGAACTAGAGCTAGAGGATGGGGGATCAGAGAGTTGTTCAATGAGAGGTCGAGAAGAGGATGCAGTGCCAGAATGCCTAGAATGAGCAGAGGAAGCTGAGGAGGAGGAGGAGGAGGTGACAGGGTTAAGGATACGGGAACAAGGATGTTGAGGACAGCGATGTTGGGGATGGCCAGGACGATGGCAAGCACAATGGGGACAGATGTAGTACAGGCAGTTGATGCGGATATGAGAGAGTCGGTGGCAGTGGAAGCATGCCCAGCTATAGAGGTAATGATTGGGGGAGAGAGGTATGTTACATTGTCTGTCCCAGCTGACTTCTGCTTGTTCCATGACAGTGAGTTCCTCGAGAGTGAGGGGTTCCTCGGAAGCTTCAGGGGATGGGTTTTGATGAAGGCGGTGGCATTCGTCAAGTTCTCGGGTATAGCGTAGGACATCCTTAGCTAGTTTGTCCATTTCCAGTTGGTGCATGACGGAGAGGACAAGGTTGGTGAGTTCTGTGCGGGTTTCATGAAGGGTAGCGACAAGTTCTGTGGGATAATCCGACATCTGGTTGGCGAGAGGGTAAAGACTATGGATTTCTTGGAAGAGGAG